>VVHJ01045927.1:0-17984 GCA_015107715.1 Tylochromis polylepis
CCCCCCCCCCCAAATACTACCAGGTTACACAGCTAGAGATCCTCAGAGTGAGACATACACACACACACACACACACACACACACACACACACACACACACACACAGGGTGTGATTGGAACCGTACAAATGATGCCATATAAATTCTGCTACCCCAGTGCACACTCTCTGCCGTCTCCTTCCACAGCACAGTGACAGTCTGTGTGAAAGCAGCAGCAGCTTTTTACCGGGCAGATCTGGTTTTTCCGTTTCTGCCTCCCCGGTCAACAATGATGCTTTGATCCCCACCACCTCACCCCACTTCACCCTGCCCTCAGTGTCTGGAATGCCATTTAGACCTTGATCCGTGAGGGGCTTTAATCGCTGAATGGCCAGCTTCCACATGGAAAAAGAAAGCGATTGCACACAAAAGCATTCTAATTAAGGAAGTGCTGCAACAGTGGAGGGTCGAGGTTGAATGTGAGCTTTTTAGGGCCTTGGATTGCAATCAGAAAGTTTGGTTTTTTGTTTGGGTTTTTTTGAAGGACAGTTCTGAAAGTGAAGGCTTTGGATTAAAGATTCTGGTTGTTAAGAGTTTGCACTGATACTTATTTAAATTTAGGTGCAAAGTAATCATTTGTTCCACCTTACACTCGCTGTGTGTGCAGCACAGAATACATCAAACTACTTTTTATCCATGATCTCAAAGGCAGACAACACTGACAAATGTGATTTGTCAAATTTTCTAAGATATGAAGCCTTCCGCCTGTCTGATGTGTTGACTGAAAGTTACCCAGGTAATCTCAAGTTCTAAACTTTGAAGTTGCTCTGGGATGAAGGCTTCACTTTGTTATTAATACTGGAGTTTCCACGGAGTGAGGCTAGCAGGCATGAAAGCTGTAATTTCCCATTTGAAACCACAGGGGTGGTTATGCTCAGGCAGGACAGGACAGGCTGACGGCATTGTGGGACGATGACTGAAGCCGGCTCAGCACGTCTGCCTGAAAGTAGTCCAGGAGAGCAGACTATGACTGTGCAAAAATAGCAACGTGCGCAACTCCACAAGCTCAGCATGCCCAGCTATCAGTAATCTGCATGTGTGTTACCAGGGAGTGATCGATAACACACTGTAAAGGAGGACACTGGTGGTGGTGTTTGCTATATTGATTGAACGGCTCCAAAGTTTCCAGCCAACGTTAATAGGCTGCTGAAGCAGAGAACATCATGTACAGGATCATGTGTGATTTCAACAGCCGCTCAGGCTGCACAGTGTGTTTTTTAACGCCACAGTTTTCAGTGTGACCCTATTCTCTGTCCAACCACTGTTGTCCACGCGGTTAATCTCAAATCCCAGATTATGGGGTTATTATTTCTCATGCTTTTTGGAACAGGACCGAACCAAAAGCGATTTTTTTGGAGGGACGTTTGGTGACTTGAGTTTTCTTTAAGTTCAGATTAGAGTTTTACTCACGTTTGTCTTGCTGTCCTAAAATAAGTAGTCCATAATCTTTTTTTTTTTTTTTTCATAAGCAAAGAAGGCTTGCATTGTGGCTTTGTAGGTGGTAATATGTTGGTATTGGCTGATTAGTCAGTTCATTAATTTGGTCCAGACTGAAATCACTGGGACTGGTGGAATAATAGTTTGACTTTCTAAGACTTTATGAGTGAGAGCAAAGTGAAGGAGTGTTAAAAAGAAATGCATAGAAAGAATACAGCAACCAGCAGGCAAAAGTAAATCAGAGGAGTTTTGAATTAATCTCACACGTCATTAAAACTGAATAGTGATGTGATAATACACACACTGAAAAGCATTTAAGATAATAAAATACATATTTCCTAGTTTTGTTTTGTTTTGTTTTGGGGTTTCTTGTCTTTCTCTCTTTGTTAGCTCAGAGAAAGCTTGCTCTCATTTGTGGTAGCGAGTGCTACAGGGGCTGTCACCACAAACACACAAACAGGGTCACCATGCTGCTCCCACAAAGTTTCAGCTTCGACTCAACACTGAAACAAAGACGATGTGAAGCATCACCATTCTATCTTGGGTAATCGCTTTTAATACTTTTTAAAATTAACTACAGTTCAGCGTATTCAAAACCACCACCTTTCCCCTGATGTAATTTAGTCTCTTGAGGCATTATGTTAACAACGTTCCAATCTATAATTACACAAGACTTTGCCATGTTTCTATAAAGTGGACGAGACAGTCAACAGCCAGTTCTTCCTGTCAGAATAAATGAAGCGCTGCTCAATAACTGCAGGCTTAGTAAACACACGCCTTGGACTCTGGACTTAAAAATGACATCAATATATGGAGACGCAACAAAGGGTAATGAGGCTGTAACAGTAACACATAACTCAAATTTTCTTTGTACACCACGCAGCTTTAAGCTGTGAGTAATCATCGCTCAGGTAACAAAACAATCACAGGGCATTGCCTCAGGCAGAGCTGAAATCATCAGAGTTGCCACATCAGTTATCAGAAGGGATGGCGGTTTTTAGAAAGGGTGCAGTGTTGTCTGACAGGGAAGGGAAAGCAAAGTGTTACACCCATGCTGAATAGATTAGTGCTGTTTCTGCTTCCAGAAACATGGAGGCCATGGCTGCTCTCCGTTCCCAGCAGAAAGGCTAAGAGTGGCCTGATTCGTCCATCCTCGTGTCTTCTCTTCCTGCCAGCCGCCCTCGCCTCGTCATGGCCAGCAGGAGTCCCAACGTGAGCCGGCAAGCCCGGGAATCAGCTCTGGAGACGCCTGAAGCTGCTGCCAACCTGCAGGTGTTCTGCAAACTGTGCCTCAGCGAGCAGCCATCGACAGCCACCACAGAACTGCAGAGCTGCAAGTGCATCTACTGCACAGCGGTAGGTACAGACGATGTATTCGGGTTTTTTCAGGAGGTGCTGCTCATCGTGTCCAGGTTTTCACTTGAGTCGTTCTGGACTCAGTGACACAGAGTGCATGTGTCAAGCTATATAAAGATTTTTATTTCATTTCTCATACATTTAATCATTTCCTGCAGGTGCTGAAAATATCAGGACAGTGATCCAAAACCAGCTTTTTACAATTTGGGCAACTGTCTGGCATTTAAATTACTTGGAATGAGATGCTTTTTCTTTTTTTTCTTTTCTTTTTATTATTACAACACCACTTCCTTCTTTATGACCTTAAAATAGATCCATAGGCAAATCTGTCACACTTCCATTCCAGTGAAATGATGCTGATTTCAACACAGGGCTGTCTTTCGTTCACATTTACCGTCTTTGAATTGTCCATGGAATTTTTTTTTCCCCCCATGTGTTTTATCACTTCGTTGTTTTTTGGGTTTTTTAAACTCACAAACTTATCCTGAGTTTCAGTTTCACTCCTTCATGCGAGATGATGAGAAGCACTATCTTTAGACAACAGAGCTGTATTATTTATAACAGGAGTGCAGAGGTCCGCTGCTGCACTGTTCTGGTCTCAAGCATGCCTGCCCGCATATCAAAACGGAGCCAGATACTGGCAGGTGTTAATCTCTTTCCAAGCTCGGTGCATTTGTCAGAGCGGCGTTCACAAGGTCACACAGATAAACCTCACGTACATACACAGGCTACAACACAGCGAGGGAAATTGATACCGAAACGCTTACTTATCTTTAGTATAAAAATGTGAACCATCTCCTCCTGTCTGCTTAAAGAGCACGCCGTGTTGCTGGTATTGTTCCAGCTCTATTTGTGTGACCGGTGCTTCATGCTGTGTGAGGGCTGTATTCACACAGCAAGCGCAGGTTTGTGCTCGTGCTAAAGTTTTTCTTCTTAATCTTTAAAGAATTTTTTAACTTTCATTTTTGAAAACAGCACTGCCTTTTTGAACAATGCTTACACAGTTCCTCCTGCCTTTTAGGCAACATATGACTTTTGACTTTGTGAGTGCTCGTGAGGAAGCTCTCTCTGTGTGACATTTCAGCTGCCCGGTTTAACGCGACAGCTTACTTTGCATTTTGTCCTAACTTTGTGGCTCTCTGAGCTCCTGTGCATGTTTCAGATAAAATGCTGCTCGCGAGCACATGACAGTTCTCCCGATTTGATTAAAGTCTAATGCCCATTGTCCTTCTTCCCTCTCCAGTGTTTGCAGCAGTATGTTCAGCTAGCCATAAAGGAGGGTGGGGGGGCACCAATCACCTGCCCCGACATGGCGTGCCGAAAGACAGGAGTGCTGCTTGACTCAGAGGTACGCCCTGTTTAACAACGCACATAGGTCCTGAGGGAGAGCAGAAAACATGATGAGAGGAGATAAAATGCAGACATGATCGGTGATCTGCATTTTTGTTTTTGTTGTTGCACATTCCTCGAATGTCCCAGGTTGGTGGTTCAACCAGTTTGGTTTCAGTCCTAAAGGCCATTGCCATACTTCTCAAGAAATAGGAAGCTGGATTTTCACTGTCGTGCTTTTAAAATGTGTAAATTGTGTAAATACTGCGCATCCACCCTTAATCACAGTTCGGAAGAAACTAGTTTTGGTTTTAGGTGTGAAGAGCTAAATGAAATGACGTCAGATGGAAACATTAAAACGATACAATTTCAGCCTCCCCGCTTCAGTGGGGAGGCTGAAACTGCTGACTCAAAACCACATGAAAAGTTCCACTTCCTTAATTTTCTGCTTATCAGAATACAATTTTATTAAGACACTTATGCTAGGAAGTACATCCTTTACTAGTGTTTATCGTCCTTTAGTCTGAAAACAATGTGGATGTGACTGCAGCAGGCTGTAGTGAAAAAAACAAACTGGTAAAATGTCAGCTGTTAGCCTGACATTAGTTCTGAAAGATTTTATGTGAAATGTATGTGAATTTTATCTGAAAGATTTTGGACTAAAATAAAGTCTGATTGTAATTTTGTAGTATTTCTATCTGGAAAATACTGCATAGTGTCTAATTTTTAACCGCTGATGAGTTTTAGAAATAATGCTGCAAATTGCAGATGACTTGAAGTATCAGATTGTCAACAACCTCATTTTTATCTAGAGCACCATTAAAGATTTTGGTTTTGCAAATGTTATCACAAGCTTCAGGAAGTCTAATATCCAAAGTGCTGTTTTTTTCACACCTCTGAAATCTGCATCATAAATTCTCTGAGTCAGTAAAACAAAACTGCAACAAGTCAGTAAAACAACTGAAGTACCTCTGTGTGATTGCAGATAGCCGCTTTGGCAGCAGCAGGTCAGGTGGAGCTGTATCTGCGTCTGAAGTTTGAGAGAGGTAAGCACTGTTGCATTCACATGCTATTGTCTGATGACAGGCAGTGTGCTATTTCAGGTCCCACAAACAGCCCCAGCCAGTGTTCATCTTAACATGCTTGGCACTACTGGCTTAGGTAAATGTTTGTGAAGGCAAACAGCACCTCTGTGGAAAACGCTGTTGACATTTAGAAACTGCAAACTGAGAGGTAGTTTGCTTTGCAGCTATATTGGCATTTTCTATTTGCACAGCAACAATACACTGCAAATCCAATAACAGTTACTGTTTACTCCATCCATAAATCATAAGACTCATGTTATTGGAAGAACAAAAAAGTGCAAAGTGCAGGAGGTCTTGCTAAAGTGTGTCCCTTCTGTTACGATTCATAGTGAAAGCATGTGCTGGGAGTGTAAAGGGCTCGAGTCAGCTCACAGTGATTGCGTTTTGTTTTGGCCGGGACACATCATGCTCGTTTTCTTCAGAAAGGAAAAATCTCATTCTTCACAACTCCTTAAAAGCCTGTAAGAAAACTGATGGCCTTCAGAAATAACCAATCAAATGCATTTGCAGTCCTCAAGCAGAACTAAGTGACAAACATTATCTGTTTAAGATGGGAGTGTTGGTTTTACCTTTCAGCTCAGAGCTCTGTAGGAGTTGCTACTAGCAAGCTGTTTGTCAGTTTGCGTTGTAACATCTGTTAACGTCTCATACAATAAACACACTGATGGAAAAAGAAAAGATCACTGCTGGCTATTATTAGTTAGCCAAGGAGGGCCTGAGAAAAAAAGCTGGACTGATATGAACTTTTAAAGCTGCTCATGTGACACTGCAGAAAAACACCTGTCAGTTACTTGATAATGATAATGGCAAAAACGTGTCACTGGCCTTTTAAATAACACTGTAAGTTTTTGTTTCCTGTGTTTATTATTGTTTGCTACAATGAAAATGTGTCTTTGTGGCTTCACAACAAAGCTATAACACAGTTACTTGATATTGATGGCATAAATTATATGTTAAAGGTGAAAACGTTTATTTAATGTTGCTTGATGATGATGGAAAAAATATTTTGTAATGATAAAAATTCCTCGATAATTAGGGCAAAAACATACGTTACGATAGCAACGTTTACTTAACAATTACTTCATAATGGTGGCGAAAATATCTAATAAAGGTAAAAGTAGTTGATCGTCACAAAAAATAATACTTGATAATGATGGGAAAAGGTAAATAATACTGTCCAAAAGAACTTGATAACAATGGAAAAATCTATTTATTCATGATGGCTCACTCTGATTGGCTTTTTACCTCTCAGCCTTAAAAGACTGATGGGATATTGTATTTTGAAATTGATACCACAGTTGTATATTCTAGGAGGCTGAGGGGTACCACTGGTATTTTTAAATAATACAGTTTTTCTGTGTGAGTTCATTTATCACTGTTTGTTTTATTTAATTAGTGGTACTGCTCCTTTAAAAAAGTTTAAAGCCAGCAGTTTTGTGAATAATGACGATTGTCCTCTAGCTGTGATATCTGATCTGAGCCACTCCAAAAACGATCTAACCGTTGGACCTCTTAGATTATCTTATTTTAACTCTATTCCTGGCATGTGGCTTTAATCATAGTCATACTGACAGAAAGAGTTAAATTGCAAAATCTGGACTATTTGTCATATTTAGGAGGTAACATGGTTAAACAACAATAATTTTGACCCAAGTCACAAATTCTTAAAAAATGTATCAATTGCATACGAGCTGCTAAATAAATTTCCAGCCTCATCCATTCTTTTCCTCTCCACAGGAGTGAAGCTTGACCCTAGTAAAGCCTGGTGCCCGGTGCTTGAATGTCAGGCTGTGTGTAATGTGGAGCAGAGCACTGAGGGCCACCCCGCCGCTGTGCCCTGCCCGACCTGTCGCACCGTCTTCTGCTCCGGCTGCAGAGGGCCCTGGCAGGATGGCCATGCTTGCCCCGAGCAGCAGGCCATGATGACGCCTTCTCATCAAAGCAGGTCAGTAAAGCCAGCCTCTTGGTCCGCTGCCCGCCGCCTGCAGCCACAGAGCTGCACTTTGGAAATGATACTGGGCTAAAAGCCGGATGAGGGTATTAGGTCAGGACTCTGAGAGAGACTTCCTGTAACCAAACTGGTGAGCATTACATGATTGCACAAATCAGTTGCCCTGCATGTGATGAAATGACTGAAGCAGATGAATATTTTTCTCAGGTATTGCGTGGATTACATTTATTTTCAGTTCTGGTGTTTTACGTCATGAGGAAAATCCCAGACTTTCCTTTGACATAAAAGACCTAACATTCACTGGTGTAGGATGTTCACAGCACACTGAATGGATCACATAAGTGATGAGTGGCTCATCATCCCCCTGTAGAAACCCTTTGCTCTATAAAAACATTACTTCATGATTAATAACTTAGTATGCCTCAGCAGTGTCCCTGTTGAGCAGGGACATTACTGTGCTGCGCTGAGCTGTGACTCTGCCAGACTGACTGATGTCATTGGGGAGTCACTGAGTTATATTGGAATTCCATTGTCTCTGTGCCAGAGGGAGGAGGAGGAGGAGGATGGGCACCGATCCAGTTACCTCACTGTACAGCAGTGAAGTGATGATCTCGGTGCCGGGGATGAGAAAGATGAGTTAAAATCCACTTTTGAGTCGAATGTGGCAGCATAATTTTTTCAGCCTGCAGAGGCTTTCAGCAGCGTTTGCATTTGCGTTTTATTTTATATCTTATAGTTTTATTTCCCAACATAATGTTCAATTTCCTGTTTTAAAACAAGGAACTGCTCTCTGTTTCTTGCTGACTTTGTGTTTTTTTGAGCAGATTTCTTGGGTTTTTTTGCAATATTATTTTCTGTCATCACATGAGCTGCGATAGCTTCTGCTATCTCGTATTAATCAAAAACGAGGCTTTTTGAGGGCTACATGACGTCTAGAATGAGAGAGATGTTACCTTTTGCGCGTTTAAAGAAAGAGCCTCAGCCATGTATATGTATTTGTAAACTCTTAACCATAACTTCAAGACTCTGCTTCCCACTTTACATTGAATACCAAACCTTCACCTTGCCTCTAAATAAAGATTTCACACACTGCCTGGAGGCCATTGGAGCATTAACGGCGTTCCTCATGTGTGCCTTTGTTCCAATTCACAGGGCACGCTCAGACAGCGACTCCGACATGCCCATCAAGCAGTGTCCTATGTGTGGTATCTACATCGAGAGAAACCAAGGCTGTGCGCAGATGCTGTGTAAAAGCTGCAAACACACCTTCTGCTGGTACTGTCTGCAGAATCTGGATGTAAGTCTCCCCTGCTAACCAAACCATAGCTGCGATGCATTTTTCTTTCAAATTCAAGTGGAATATTTCCTTTGCTGCATAGTCGCCTGTTCATGTCTTTGCACGCATGTGTATGTTGTGTTTAAATGCAGGGTGATATCTTCCTGAGACATTATGATAAAGGGCCATGCCGAAACAAGCTGGGACACTCCAGGGCCTCGGTTATGTGGAACAGAACGCAGGTGAGGCCAACTGTCAGGCAGCAGCATACGCACACAAGTAGTCATGTCAGGCTTTTTGTGATGTTGTTATTGTCTGAATGGATTAGACCACAGAACCAGCCGTCCGTTAGACCTGGTTGTTGTATGCATGGAGTGGATTTGAGTCAAATCGTGCCAGCACGCAACTTGGATTTTGGACTTCACCCCAGCTCTTATTCACCATGAGACATGGGATATGATTATTGTCTTTTGGTTTATCAGCTGCTTGGTTTATTACAGTATTTCCTCTTTAAGACCTATAAAGTCTTACATAGCTTGCTGTTTACGACTTCTTGTTTTCCAGCAGTTCATCCAAGAAGTCCTTTAAACTCAACAAATCCCTAAGCTAATCGCAAATTCCTGGCCTGTAACGACGCTAACTATGCAACGAAAAGATTACAACTGCCCACCAGACCTACTTTGCCTCTGCTTTCTCCTGCTCTAATGACATTATCACATGATTAGTTTGCTTGGGATCTCCAGATTGTGTCTTGGTGTTTACGTGTTGCTAAGTATGTGAAGAGTCGAAGTACAGCAGCGCAGTTGTTTCGTGCAAAACAACTCATTACAGAGCTGGTTACACCCTTGCCTAACAGGTCCTCTAAGTGTGTTCGCCCTAAATAATTTTTCCACCGCTGCATTTAGGTACTTGAGTCTGTTAGATTTAACTTGCGATGTTTTTTGCCGACCCTTGGTGTAACTGCATATCCAAAACAATGTTGACATCGCTATATGACATGCATCTGTGGTAATTTAACATGTCACTTCCACTACCACAGTTATTACTGTATGCCCTGCTATGGCAGCACGCAGTCACCCAAAGAGTTATTAAGGTAAGCTGCTGAGGTTGACTGATAAAGATTGAGTCACAGTTTGGCATTCCTGTTCATCTCAAATGTGCTGTATCTGATTAAGTGGAGGTTATGCCTTTTCACTCCAAAACATGTCTCCACGGACCTCAGCTTGTGCATGGGTGTGTTGTCAAAGTGAAACAGAAAACCAGGAACCAGTACATACATACTTACATATATGTGTGCCTTATTTGTTTACACATACAGGGATTGTTCGTGTAATGGTGCGTGTACCAAGTTTACTGAATGAATGATTTAACAATTTAACATTAATAAAGTCTGTCAGGTTTTAACAGTTATAGTAACTTAAAACTAGGGACTGTATATAACAAATGGGACTAAGTTAAAACAACGTCACTCTTTTCTTTTAGGCTTCACACTTTGAAACTTCAGCGTTGCATTTTAGCTTCCACCAGGTTGGTTTTATGGGGTCAGAAGTGAACTTAATGTGAAAAGAGGTAGGAATGTTAAGTTATCAGGCAACGTTAGCAAGCTTGGTTAGCAAAATACACTCATAAACCACACAGCAAGCCCTAGTATTTGAAAAGTGACTGAATTCTTCAGTCGCTATTCTTTCCAAGACCCGTAGATTATCATGACCTGGGTCACAGAGAACCTACACAGATAGTTGAAATCATGGTTCTTTTTCCTGGTAAATGTAAGTTCACTTTCATTAATTTCCGATTTTTTAAACAGTCTCAGTAGTTCCTAAAAGTTCAGCAGTGTTTGCCAGCTGCCTGTTAATGTTTTCTGAATATTTATTGCTGGGTAGGTGATGTAAAGAAGGACCAGAACTGAATCTAAATAGACAATGAAGACAGTAAAGTTACAATCCATAAAACCAAAACAGGGAACTGAAAGACTTCTGTAGGGAGAGTCAGATGATGAATCGCTGATGCCATTATGACCAAGTCCTTTACAGTTACACAGTCATTTGACCCAGTGCTAATAAGAAGAGTATTTACAGTATTTATTGCTGTGTCTCTGCTCAGGTGGTGGGGATCCTGGTGGGGGTCAGTATCATTGTGCTGGTGACGTCACCTCTCCTCCTGCTAGCCTCGCCCTGCATCCTGTGCTGTGTTTGCAAGCCCTGCAAAGGGGATAAGAAGAAAAAGAAGAAGAAGAGCAAGAAGGACCTCAGCCAGTCAGACACCTCCACATCATAGCAGCTCCCTGCTTTCATCTGCCCGCACAGGATCACTCCACTAACGTCATGATTGCCAAGGAAAGTTTAAGCGCTGCATGATGGGAATAAAAAACACTCATGAACCAATGGATTACCTTTTTTTTTTTATTTTTGGAAGCCCTCTAAGTGAGCGGGTTATCTGGACTTTCACATTACGCCTCAGTGAGAGGCTGCTCAAAAATCACTCTTGAATCATGAAGAGTGCGTACTTTATATGGTGGGTGTGTAAATATGAGGAGAATGAATGTAAGTCACTTGCCTAGCCAGTTTTCAGAGGCACAACAAAATAGTTAGGAGACAGCAGTAGGTGTTAATTTTCCTCGACAGGGCTCTCTCTCTCTCGCCAACACACCTACACAAACACATACATGCAGTTTAAAGTGCAAAGCCACCCTCATGTGCCAAATGTCATGAAGCCAAACCAGAAGTGTTGGGTGCTCAAGTGCCTCGCTCTACAGTGCCTGGTGCTTGATTCGATTTGCTTTGCCTTTCATTCTATCTTATGCAAATAATTTTAGCGTTATGGAAATGGACAACTGTCAGGATCGCACACGGTTATAAACCCCACAGTGATGCAAAACATTCTTTGGTGTTAGGAGAAGGCAACTGGAACCATGTGTGCACTGTATGATCTTTACACATGATAGGGCTTCAATGGTGCACAGAGAGAACTCTTCTTCTGCAGATGCTTGTTGTTTCCACCTGGCGTATGTTCCAGACCAAAGGCTCTAAAGAGGACAGTGTGTACTTTTCTAAAGTGTGTTAATATGTATTTATGGGGAATGTGTGTATGGTGTCATTTCTACATTTGTTTTGATGTTTCTGCATCAGATATTTTATAAAAGCGCCATTGGAAATGGAAAATAAACATGATGAACTGAACATGCATTGGACAGTGACTTTGACGTTCATCATTTCTTTACTTTTGCAGCAAAACATATGTGAACAGAGACTACTGTATGGGAAAATAGACTATATACTGTGTGTTAACATAGCCCAATCATCCACAACCCAAGGTTTCCTAGCAGATCACTGCACTTTAAAATGATTTAAGTTGTTCACTTGTTAGTTTAATGGTATAAGTGTGTACTATATGAACTTCAACTTTGACCCATTATCTGGTTTTTATACATCATTGATACCCTGTAAATAACATTATGTGGCTCTGCTCTTCAGCTGCTAAACATGCTATGTATTTAGAGATGCTCTTCTGCATCCTTTGGTTGCAACAGCGTATGCAGATATCTGATCAACCAATCACATGGCAGCAACTTAATCCATGTAGGCATGTAGCCATGGTCAAGACAACTTGCTGAAGTTCAAACTGAGCAACTGCTGATCTGCTGGGATTTTCCTGAGCAACCGTTTCCAGGGTTTAGCCAAACTACTATTCTCTTCTCTTTACAGTGACAGAAATAACCACTTGTTACACCCAAGGCATGCTGAAGAGCATCTCCAAATGGACAAGACATCGAACCTCAAATCAGATGGGCTACAGCAGCTCACCAAACTTGGACAATAGAAGATTTTAAAAAACATTGCCTGGTGTCATGAGTCTCAGTTTCTCCTGAGACATTCAGATGGTGGGGTCAGAATCCATATCACAAAGCTCAAGCTGCTTTCTTGAATATGACAGTGAGTTCACCGTTCAAAAAAAAGGCCTCCATAGTCACCGGATCAAAGTCCCATAGAGCACCTTTGGGCTGTGATTGAACAGGAGTGTCACATTATTGATGTGCAGCTGACAAATCTGCTGAAACTAGCAAGGTGTACCTATAAGGACGTGGTGGGTGGGTGTAAGCGTGATTTGTTTTTTGTTTTTTTTGTTTTTTTGCATTTCAGTTGAGGATCCATCTCCCTGATTTAATGTTACCAATGAAGTCATTTTAATGAAAAAAATCTATATCTGGCGAAGCTTTCTACCTAACTCTGAGCTGGTTTAGTGATTACTGTTGATAGCGCTCAAAAAGAAGCTGGAATCAAATCAGCAAATGAGTGGACTTTTGATTGAACATAAGAAAGAATCTGTGATTTCAACTTTGTGCAATTACTAGTGTCACACACCAAAAGCAATGTCATGCAGTGAGCCTGGCCACTCTAAGTCAGGGGTTAAAAGACCACATGACTCATGCAGTTAGAAACACAGTTTTTATATTTCATATAACTCTAAAATCAAGAGGAAATTGATCAAAGTTGTAAATTTAGTTCCCCACCAAAGCAAAGCTAGGAGAAACAGTGTCTGACTTGGAAGAAGGATGCTGCAAGCAGCTCAGGCCTAAACCAAAGCACAGCCACTGGAATCTATCTACCCATTCACACATGGACAAAACCACTCCAACATCAGTGACAATCAAAATGAAGGTGAGTGTGAAGATCACAGGTCACCCCACATATGATTTGCATGCACTAAACAGTCATATGTTTTAGATAATAGTGACGCAGATATATTGACGTAAAATGCATAATGTTCATGTAACCGTGTGTGTCAAATAACAACTCAGTTACGCTGAAAATAAGTAACTTGAATTTAATTAAAGAAAGCCACAATGAGAAAACATATCAGCTGGCTCACCCTCACTCCAACCTTAGATAGGACAATTTGCTGCAAACACCCAGCTAGAATTAGAACACAGCACAGAGAGTAATAAAGTGAGTTTAGCAGCATATAAATGTGCCCGCAGTTTAGGGTCGACCCAAAGGCCGAGATAAATGTAGCAAAGGCTAAACAGTTTACCTTCAAAGGGATTTCAGTGACACTCTGTGTGTACAAGAAAGTGCACTCAGTTCAGTCTGAGCCAGCTAAGTGGGCGTTTCAGGGAGAACGTTTCCACATCACAAGACCAACGCAAGATGTAGAAAGACAGTTTGCTGTTAAACATTATACAGAAATCACATGATTGGGGGGTCTGTGGTCGGAAGGGAAGCCACAGAGAGGAGTCACTTGATGTTTTTGATTATTAGGCATAAACTCATGGGGAAAACAATAGCAAGGGGAAGGACAATGTTTTAACACGATTAAAAGCAAAGACTGAGAAAGAAGTGCTATGGAGGATAAACAAAAGTCTAATGATGTCAAGACAGAGTTAGATCCATTTGATGTGCTGTCAGAGAAATCGAGCAGAAAGAAGGCAAATAATCATTTAAAAAGATTAGACTGCGTAAATAAAGGAAATATGTTAGTCAGTCACCTTAATCCTAATATTTGGTCCTTTTATGTCACATTGATATTTGATTCTAATTCAAGAGCTTCCTCACTTGTATCATAAAGTCAGTAAACACAACACGTGTCGCTGTCAGGTCAACATAGACCTTCCCTTCTTCTATATCACCACAGAAGTTCCTTCCATTAAACTTTCAGCAGTAACCACCAGGAGTAACGACATGCAGAGAACTTAAACTCCAGATTTCCAACTGTGACATAGGATGAGGAAGGTTGAGTAAATGATGTTCGTATGGATGTTATTGTTGTCTAGTATGTTATTCTATTTTATCTTATTCTATTCTATTGTTGTTGTTTTTTCTTAATTTTTACTGCTCTTAACTTGTACTGTCCACTTTCTGCTGTGACCCAAAAATTTCCCCGGTGTGGGACTAATAAAGGTTTATCCTATCTTCAGTTTAAAACCAAAGACACAACTTCTGTCACGTTACCTATCTTGCATTATTTCGTGAAGTGGTTTAGTATTAAGATTAATGTAATAGTTAAGGGCATGATTGACGTGTTGTTTAATTATGCCAGGTACTTTATACATATTCTGGCATTTTTCTGAGACTTAACATGCTTTAAATCTAATTTTTTTTAAAAAGCTATAGCTTGCAGTTGCTGGGTGGATTTCTTTTAATAGCCAATGTTTAATTTTTGAAGGACTTCCTTAACAAATTTGCTTATTTTTTTATTATAGCAAAAAAAAGATTTTTTAATGGAAAGCAAATGGGAGGAGATTTACACCTACTTGTCTACTGGTTCCTATCGACCAGAAAGCACCAGAGGACAACGCCAAACCCTCAGGAAATTTGCCTCTAAATTCAGCATTCATGGTAAGGACTTAAGATTCAAAGAGCACAGCACATTTTCTGTGACAATAAAAATGCTATTGTAATGATTATTAAATACCTTTAATAAAGATGAGAAGTTATTCTTTGGAGCCGAGCCTTGTCGAAGAGCCATCAAATCCAGAGAGGAGGCTTTGAGCCTGTTTAAGGAATTTCATGCATCGCCCAAAAGAGGACACACTGGCATTGTAAAGACCCGCAATTCCATGTGTTCAAGATTTTATTGGCATGGTATGACTACTGACATAGAGAAATGGGTATGTAACCTCATTGTTAACATTATCCTTAAGCTCTATATGTCTTATATGTCACGTAAAACTGTAATTTTCAAGGTGTCTGAATGTGACCAGTGCCAAAGAGTTGGACCTCCACGGACGGTAGTCAAGACACTGGATAGCATCAAGGTGACCATCCACTATAATTCACTTCTTTTATTACTTGGATGCTATTTTTGTTCATAAACATTACATCTCAGTTACTACATCAGTACATGCCACAGTGCATTGATGCAGTGATTCATGTAAAAGGAGGCCCAACCAAGTATGATAAAATCAAATTGTATGGTGGTCTGACAGGTAAATTCACAAATCAGGGTGTCAAACAGCTGTTAAAACAAAGCGTTTGTTGACTTGACAGATCAATTTTGAACTTTTTTCAAAGTAAAATTAACACGCATTTTCCCCGGACGTGATATCCGCTCTGTATCGTCCACGTTTTATGTGACATGGAAACCTCTGGCATAAAGTTGTTGTTTTTGCTAGGCTAACTAATGCTGTGCATGTGTTCAGTACAGAAAAGTTAACGGTCAGTTAGAAGAAGCCAGTGAAGTTGCGTTCACTAAATACTTTACATAAGTAAGAGTGCATAGATGACATTACGCGTAAATGTGACTGAAATGTGTTAGAATCTAGAACCAGGTATGTAATTGTTCAGCTAACCCTGACATTTGTCAGCATGCAGTCTCAAAACGTCTTATTTTGTACAAATGTACAAGTGCCGCTCAAATTCTACATGCACTCTATATCCAACAGTTGCATCACCTCCTGACCATTATGAAGTCTTTTGACTCGTTAAAGCCAGATCAAACCTTGATCACCAGTGAATGAAAAATAAATTGATGCCCAAATGAACAGTGTGCCCATTTTGCAGTTTGTCTGTGAACAAGCAATACATGAAGATTCAAATTCAAAGACTGGTTGTCACATCCGGATGCAATTATATATCACTGTCTTCAGTTAATACACACTGATCATAGTAAGGGTGATTTTGGTATTTTGGAACTTTTGCTGAATCTCGAAAGCCTGTACATGTGCAGAGGTCGCCTAGTGGAACCAACCAGGGAGGAAGACGAAAGAAATTAGAGTCTGTTGGCAGGCATCGAAGCGGGGATCAAAAAATGGCAGCACAGGAGGAGTTCTTTGCAGGTAAACAGAAATTTTGGTAAAGTAAGTGTGTGTGTGTGTGTGTAAGGCCAAAAGGGTTCATAGATTTTGAACCTTAGTCTCCTGCTGCAGTCTGTGGTCTTTTACCGCTCTTATATGATCTTCACTCTCAGTTAAATAACTTTTTTTTTAAATGTATTTCTTCCCATGTTCCCAAAATGAATAAGAATAATAATGAACTACAAGAACTGAGGTCACAAAGTACTTTGGCAAACAGACAAAAAGAATACTCACAGGGAACAATTTAAACAAATAAACAATGCATGCGTGCACACATAATAAAAAACATAACAATTAAAAATGTAAATAAATCAGTGAAAGGCTAGAGGCAGGCAATAAGAAAGATAACTGAAATATGATAAGAAGAAGATAAAAGAAAAAATGAAATGGAATCACATAAAAACAAGTCTATAAAATGTTTTTTACAAGTGATTTGATCTGTGAGCCTTTTATCCTCAGGCTAGTCTATCCAAAGTTGATATTAAAAGCGCTCTCACCCTTAGGAGGAAATCTGGTCTTTGGCATAGACAGAACGGCCCCAGGATAATATGTTAACTTGTGTTAAAACGAATATTGCATAATATGTTGCACAGGAATTCCCAAGATCCAGTATAGACGAGGCGCTGGACCCGGTGATGTCATGTGTTTTAAACACTATAATGCAGAAGAGGTAGGTGACACACACACACACACACAGAACTATATGTCAAGATGACTCAGGGATAGAATACCAAATAATTGGATGCAATGCAATTAACTACACAGTACAACCTAAACTGCTTTATGTATACAGATGTTTTTAGTCTTCTTAGTTTGATATTGGAAAAAATAACGTCAGCTGTACATTTTTGCTGCTGGGCCACTCAGGAGGTTAATACAACCACATGTAGACCTAACTCTGTTTGTGTCATGGTTTTGAACGACAGTTAGAGTTGTGTGAGGCTGTGTGGAGCTTGGCGTTCCTGTGTGCAGGTGGTGATGGGGAGGACGATGGAGGACTGGTTGAGGTTTTCAGTCTGCTACTGGCACTCCTTCTGTGGACCAGGTAATGTTGCGATTGGGCCAACACTCATGTTAGTCATTAAACAGCAGTGTTGGGCAAGTTACTTTGAAAAAGTAATTAGTTATAGTTACTAGTTACTTTTTTGAAGAAGTAACTGAGTTAGTAACTGAGTTACAATATTATAAAAGTAATTAATTACTTGGAAAAGTAACTATTGCGTTACTTTAAAAAAAATGTTTAACCTCTGGGCTCCAGGGTATAATCGGCCATTGGTTTACCTCACCTTGTTTGGTATCATTCTTTTCAGCACGACCTCACATGTCTGAATTTACTGTTATTTTTTCATTTTGACATACTGTATTTGATCTAGAATCAGACAAAAAACATAAAATCCGAGAAGAAAAAACTTGTTTTTTACTGTAACGACCACGAACATGTTTAACGAATCATTTTCATAACTTAAAATGCAAATATAAAGTGTAAATTTTAAAAACCTATGCACAAGTTTTGCAAACAACAAAGTTAAATGCAGCTATTTATCTAAAAATGCAGCCAAGGCATTTTTTTATAACCATTTCAAACTATTTACAGAACAATCAGGCGTTCTGCATCAAATAAGATGCCACACAAATTATTTGTGTCACTCCAAAAAATAGTTTCTGTCCACTATGAGACAGAGGAGCACATCACAGCCTGATACCTGCAGGCCTGACAGCA
>VVHJ01045934.1:0-19092 GCA_015107715.1 Tylochromis polylepis
CACCCCCACTCAGTGTTGAAGGTGCTATGTTGGGTTGGTGTGTTGTGAAGTGTGAGTGGACTGTGTGAAAACTAGAGTGTTGTTAAAATCTGTACAACTCTGTATTTTTGTAGTTGTTCTGAGAGAAAGCTACATATGAAAAGTAAAAACAGACCATGTGTGTTGTAGAGATTAATCAGCTGAGCGGCCAGCCCACGTCACAGAGGGGGAAGGCTGAGATGGTTTAGATATGTGCAGAGGGGGGAGCGTGGACAAAACATGTTGAAGAATGAGCTGTCAGGCAGGAGTAAAGACAGAGGATTTCATGCTAAATCTCTTTCCACTGGGAAAGTTTTAAATTTCAGCCAAACCTTTACTGTCTTACCTGTATTGGAGCCTTCTATTTGAATAAAAGTCACTGGCTGAACAGGAATGCTGTTAAGTTTGGTGTAGAACGTGTTGGGCATGCTCTGTTTAAAGCCTTTTGAAGGTTGGAGCTCTGAGTCCACCTGCATGGGAAAATGTTTTCAAAAAAGAGTGCAATAAAGCAAAACTACTTAGTCCAAAATGAAGTGAACTATGATAAAGTGATAGTTATGGCCCTTCTGCATACAGCGATATACAAGTCCAACAGATACTCCAAGACCTGCCAGCATCTTTGCTATGGTGAGAACAAGAACCTGTGTTGCTCATCAAAGCGAGTGAAGTGGCACATTTGGTTTCTGCTAACATTAGACATTGTTGCAAGAGACTGAAACAACAAATCTGACGTTCAAAACACTGACATACATATTCCCCTCAAAACCCGATTCTCCCACTGAAAACATCCAGATGAACAGAAACAACTTTTTGGGATTTCCTTAGCTGGATGATGAACAATTACTCCAGGCCATTTTCATCAGTTCAGAAATGTTCATGAGCTCCATCCCCTTAAATTTCAAAGTCCATCCATTCACTCACTCCCGCTTATCCTTTTCCAGGGGGGGGTTGACAGCTGTCACAGGGCTAACACATAGACACAGAGCACTCACATTCACACCTACTAACCTATCCCCACTAACTGCATGTCTTTGGACTGTGGGAGGAAGCCAGAGTACCCGGGGAGAACACAGAAAGACCCCCGGCCTGATGGTGGAATTGAACTCAGGACCTTCTTGCTGTGAGGCTACAGTGCTAACCACTGTGCCACCATGCCGCCCTCGAATTGCAAAGACTTTGTCATAATTTCTGTACACAACAGAGAGACTTTGTCTCAACAAAAGGAAAATAATCAAATACCTCAGAATAACACACCGTCTGCAGTTTTAAAACTTAGCAGTCTGTCTCAGCGAATTTAGTGAAGTGGCTGTGTTTGCTTATGAAGCGTTAGCTAATGGTACCGCCAAAATGAAAACCTAAAGAAGAGGTCAGGTGACTGGTTTTAAAGCTTGTTCATGCAGATTTTTTAAATGCCCCAATAATTCATTGCAGTAAATTCATTATTTTTAAGTCAAATTGGGTTTTTTTAATATTTAAAATATTTTTGTAAGGTTTCAAAAAGAAACAAAAGCAACAAAAAACAACAAAACAAGACAAAAAAACCTCATTGTTAAACGGTGTGCATGATGTGAGTGCCAGAACCTGTAAGCAGCTGATAAAAGACAAGGACATTTTACTTTCACTTTGTTGTCTTTTCTTAGAATCTCAATCAATCCAGCTTTTACATCAGTTTACATTACCTAATTTATTTAATTACTTTGAGTGTTTGGGTTCACAGTACAGGAAATCATTAAAAATAAATAGCCAGCTTGAAATATTTATTTTATTGTAGAGGCACAGCCTTTATTTTGTAGAACCATTAGCCCGTCTCCACCTCACACTTATGAACGGGGCCAAAATCATTTTAATTTGATCTAACAGACCAGTTTGAATGTACCAGACATGAATATGAAGACCCAATCCACATGTCAAAAGTGTGCTCAGAAGAAGCTGAAGTAAAGAGCAGCAGAAATCCTGAAGAAACTGCTCTTAATCTGCATGACAGTTTCAACATTTGCCTGCTCAGACTGGTATGGGATACCAAGGGCTTGAATGCATTCAGTCTTGACGCATGTAGCGCTTCACCCAGTTAAGCCTGGGTCATCTCTGGTTTCTGGCTCATCTACTGTATTACACTGTTGGCAGGTGGTGAGGGTGAGATTTTATTGCCTTCTAACAGCAGATATCTAAACCATCTTCACGTCCTGGGGGTGAGTTCAAGCTGCCAGCCAACCACCAGCATTGTCACTTCTTCATCCCAGTTAAAGTGCACTCTGTGACCCCGGCTCATTTCTACAGTTCTGGAGCTTGCCATGCTTTTACTAATCATGTCCATTAATAAGATGGTACAGTGTTTCTAGTCGTATCACAGAATCGTGTCGTGGTGTCCTGACAGCAGTATTCTAGTCTGTAAAACCTGTTTTGTAATAAGTCTGTGACTTCTGGCTTTTTGTCTATTAATTCGAATGGACTTTATGAAAAAGTAATCCTTTAGCACAGCACACTGTTTGGACAATATAAGAATGAAAACAAGGCAAATGAGAAATGTCATATTTCTTAAGAAAATAGTTGATTATTTTTTCTTTTTCAGGCTCTCTATTAGCATTAACCTATTCATGTTCACTTTTAAGTTGCTTGGTTTATCGTGAGGTGGCGTCCACAGTTAAGCAGGACAGTGATTTATGTGTCTGGCTGACATGAGTAATGAGTAATCTTGCTGCTCTGTTCTGACCAGGTCGTAAGGTTTGTAAGCATGTGACCCGATTATCACACAGTACTCCAAAAGTGTCCAAATAGTATAAGTTACATGCAGAGCTTTTCTGTGAAACACAATTAGCCTTTTCAGTCTGGAAGGCGATTAAATCAATGTGACCACACCAATATATATATAATATATATTAATATAATTTAAAGCAATAGTGCCCAAAGGAGGAGGCATCCAATATGGATTTTCATCTTTGTCCCTTGCATACAATGATTTTGCCTAACTCTTTGAATGTTTTGATGCTATGTACTGTAGATGATGGGGGCGGCTGTAGCGCAGGTGGCAGCACATTTATAAACAGAAGGTTGGTGGTTTGATCCCTGGCTGCTCCAGTCCGCGTGCTGGGTATCCTTGGGCAGCATACTAGCCTCACGTTGCTCTCCGATCTATCCACTGGAGTGTGAATGTGTACGAATGTTTAATTCAAAGCATAGGAAAAAATTGCTTGTACGCCTGAGGCTGTATAGAATGAAGTGCTTTGATTGCTCAGGTATAGTAGAAAAGTGCTATGTAAGAACCGGTAAATTTACTATGAGATACTGAAAGTCTTCACAATATTACCTCGAGGAACATTGTCTGAAATTGTTCCACAATTTGTAGATGTGGTTTTCTGCACGTCTGTTACTGCCATCAAATGTTTAAAAAAGCTGTTTTTCTTACGACGCTACATTTCCTCAGTTAACATTTTTTTTAATGTTCTATTGTGAATAAAATATGATTTTGGATGACGTAAATTATTGCAGTCTGTTTTTATTTCCTTTTTCTAACTTTTTCAGAACTGGGTTTGTAGGAAACAGAAAAGAATAAGCCAAAGGCCATTATTATGAGACCTTTCAAAATAAAGTTGTCGTAGTTTACAGTTGTGTTGATGTTTGTCGCTCTAAGCTGGTGCAGATTTTCTTGAGTGCATGTTTCGAGGACTTCATTAGCTTTACTGGAATCCACCCAGCAGTAGTCTTCATTATCTGGTTCTCTTATTTCTGTAATAAGCAGCAGTTTGTTTTCCTCAGGTGATTCAGTTTGCATTCACTTTATAGTTTTCTATTCATGTCAGTCAAATATTATGTTTCTGGGAAAGCGGCCTGTCTGGCAGTGTCAGTGTTTTATTTTTGTCTGGTGTTCATTCATCAGCTGAAAAGCTTCGAAGTCTACTCACAAAGGAAATGTTAGCAGGTTTCCTATGCTTGCTTCTTGGAGGAAGATACTGACAAGCCTCAGTGGCATTAGTCCAGTCCATTAAAGGTCATCATCACTGTGAATTTACAGAACTTGTCACAAATTCAAATACGAAACTTTAAATCTCTAGTGTGATAAAAATGAAGTGATGACCTCTGTTATTCCAAAGGCTGAAGGTAAAATTGTCACCAAACCGGCAGAACGATGGAGCGACCTGTGAGACGGGTTTCTTTGCAGAGAGTTCAGAAATTGACAACTGGACAGGCTTGATCTGGGACACCTGAAAGAGTGAAGCGGAGAGTAAATGAGTTCATGATCGACAGTTGTCACACTGTTGTGATTTGGTGCTATGTAAATTGTTTTACCTCTGGAGGCCCGGGTAGTCCTCCAGAGGTGCTGACAGGTGGTGGAGGTGGTGCTGGACAGACGGGATGGTTAGTTCCATCTCCTGTCATGGGAAAAGCAGAGGCTGGTACCAACATCTAGCGTCAACTGTGGCAGTTAAAGTCAAGGAGTGGAAGTGGGAGCTCCAGGTGGTCTGATTTAGGGCAACCACACAACGCAGGGCGGTCTCCAGCTCCTGGCTGAGCTTCTCAGTCTGACCATTAGTCTAGGGATGAGAACCTGATGTGAGACTAACCTGGGCTCCAAGCTGTACAGAACTCATTCCGGATGTCAATCAGACACAGTGCTTTGGGGAATGCCATGCAGACAGAACACATGATTGGTGAGAAGCTGGGCTGTTTCCAGGGTGGTAGGGAGCATCGGCAGGGTGCAGGACGAACGGAAAAAAATGAATGCTTAACATCGTGGAATTACCTGACGGCGTGGGAAGTCCAGTGACAAGATCAAGGGAGATTAAGACTATGGCCGTCCAGGTACAGGTCTAAATCCTCCAGGAGGGGCGTTGTATGTTTTGGTCCGGGCGCTGACAGAGCAGGCCTAACATACTATCACATCCTTTATTATAGATGTCCACCAAAACAACTGTTGGAGGAAGATGATGGTCCACCGGACCGCTAGCTTGGAGTCAGATTTTCCTGTGTGTCCTCATGTCATAGTTTTTGCTCTGTCGGAGATGGGCGTCGAGAAAAGAAAGCACAAATATTCACCTTATTAACTTTTATGAAAAACTTGTTCTCAAGCTGTCATGATCTGAGCGAGTGCCTGGTATTTTTCCGTTTGGGTCCTGTGGTTTCCACATGTGGGTGGAGCTCTGGTTCCTCACCTGCAATCCATCGACGGCAATCAGCAGAGCGACTCTTAAGGCCAGCTCAGTCCTCCACTCTTCGCCAGTTTGTCAGCTACCTCATGGTGGTAACTAGGCCTCCTTGTCTCTCGCTTTTCATGTTTTTGTCTTGGACTTCTCCTCATCACTCATTCCAGGAAAAACGCTACTACTCACCAGAGTCACCTACCTGCCCTCCTGCCTGTCGTCACTCCTGGATTCCTGGAATCACCAAGTTGGATTCCCACCTTTCAGCCAGACGCTCACTCGGCTACCCTCCCCGAAGCCTCTCGTTGACCACCAAGAGACCCTTGCTACGTTCCTCTCGTTGCCCTTTATGCACATTACCTGTGCACAATAAAGCCTTGTTAAATATCAGCTTGTTTTCTCCATTGAGTATGCTTTGGGCCCACTCCCACATACTGGCCTTCTGGCCCGTGACACAGGCAGTCTTTGAAGCAGCTGACATACATGCTCTGATGTTCATCGGTGTCTCTAGAGAAGACTAGAATGTCATCGAGGTAGACGAACACAAAGATATTAAGGAACTTCCAGAGGACGTCATTTACCAGAGTTTGGGAGACTGAGCACTGGTGAGGCCAAAAGGCCAATTTTAAATAACCCAGGTCGTCTTCCACTCATCTCCCACTGGGAAGAGATGGTAAGCGTTCCCGAGGCCAAGCTTGAAGATGGAGAAGCTCAAAAGGAGAGGATAACAAAGACAACGGGTATTTGTTGAGCGATTTTATTTAGCCCTCTGTAATGCATACATGGACGGAGAGTTCTCGCTTTTCAACAAAGACAAAACTAGCTGCCAACGGCGAAGAAGGACAAATAATACCAGCTTTCAAGGAGTCATTAATATAATTCTTCATTTGTTCCCTCTTAGGTTTCGACAAACTGTAAAGGCGGCTGATAGGAAGTGGAGCACCCGGGAGGACGTCAGTAGTTCAGTCATATGGTCTGTGTGAGGATAGAGTCGGATCCTTACAGAAGACATCAGTGAGGTCGCGATAGACTGCTGGCACTGAGAAGAGCATGCACACGCTGTAAATAATGGCGACGTTTCCTCCTGCTCCACTCCTCCGGTGATAAATGGGCACTACTGACCTGCATTAGCTGTTTGGTCTAGCTGAGTCGGTGTTCTCTAAGGTGATCATCCAACCTATGGACACAAGCTGATCGAGGGATAGAGGTAGATCCGTAGCTGCTAACTCGCTTGTCATGTACTCTCTTAAGCCGTGAAGGACAGTGCCTTTTCCTCCCAGCGTGTCCCTTCAGCCAGAATCCAGAAAGCCACAGAATAATCTGCTGCACTCTGGTTCCCTTGTCTAAGAGTAAACTTTCAGTGAGCTGTCAGAGCTAGTCCTTTTAACAAATACACGCTTTAAGATATTGATAGTCCCCATGAGACTGATTATCGCTGGTGTTAATGACTGCCTGTGACTACTGCAGTGCTCTGCCTCGCATGAGATTTGTCATGCAAGTTATTTTAGCAAAAATCAGAGGCTGAAGTCTCATGGAGCTCTCCAAAAACCAACGGTAATTGGGTTAGAAAACCCTGGCCTTCTTCCAATTAAGCTGTGACGGTTTCGGGTGGCAGCAAAGCTCGCTCAGGGGGCTCTGGTGGACCGAGCAGAGGCAGGGGAGTGGATGTGGCAGACAGAACAGCAGGGAGCGGAGTGAGGGGCTGTGGGGAAAAAGCTGGCTTTGACCAGTACATAACTACATCATTCCACTGAGCTCAACTTCTTTGAAGCGGGAAATCCTGGTTTGTGGTGAGGCGACAACACAAGCTCGTGCTCTCCCAGTGGTTGTTCCGGTGAAGTGAGTGTATCTAGGCGAGGGTCAGTGTTCGCTGAGTCTATGCTGGCCAGATTGTTCTGTCACAAGATCAACAGAACGATGGACCCACGTTGACAGACACGGTCAAAGTTTAACAGGTTTAGTTGCAGAGATATGTGAGTTCAGAAAAACACATTTGGTGATTCAATGAGTGCCCAGGACAGGTCACGGAGGTGGTGGCGGGATGCTCCGGGGGGGCTCATGCAATCACACGCCGCTGCTCAAGCTCGTGGACTTTCAATAACGTGAAGAGGTCTGCACAGAAAGAGAGAATAATCCAGGGCAAGACTGACAGAGAACAAGCACATTACCTGGCTGACACCACAGTCTGGCAGTGACTGAAAGTTTGCTCCAGCCTTAATCTGATGAGCTGCAAGTGAGTAATCGGCTGATTTCTGACAGGTGACTAACAGCCAGGAGGAGGAGGAGATGGGAGGAGCCACCTCGGATGAAGATAAACACACAAACACACACTAACAGCAGAGCGAGAGAGAGAAAACAGGCAGGACTGCGCGGGAGGATTCGGGGGCCAGTGGTTGGCAAAGGTGCTAGTTATGAAAACACACATTTTTGGGATTTTTTAGGCAGTGCTGAAACTTGTTTACTTAAATCTTCGTTAAGCCATGTTTTATCGAGCTGAATCACACAACGATAATGTATGAACAGATTATATGTAGCATGAGAAGCATGTTGAAAATGTTGTATTCTACATGATTATGAAATTAAGCCTTACAAGGTTTAAATCAAATCAGTCAGGTTGATAAAAACTGAAATCTTAATCTTAATGACAACTTGCTGTATAATAATTTAAGCCGTTCACAAATCGTGCCCTACACCCTGCAAACGGCTGCAGATGAAACTGCAACCGAGCTACATGTTTCATCTGTTCAGGAATCTTTTTTAATATGTTTTGGGAATGCACTTGTGCACGTTGCTCACCTGGCAAGCTCGCATTTCTAATGGCTGTGTGGACAAGATGGGAGTAAACGTGTAAAATACAGGGAATTATGAAGTCTAACAAACCAGGAATAAATAAAAAGCCAAACCAGGGAATTCAAATATCCACAAATCACTAGGAATAAAAACTCTGGGAACATATCTAAGAGACACACGGCTACGTGGACAAGGGACGAGTGTGGCAGTGGGTGCATTTCAATAATCCATCATTTAAATGTTACTTATAGCTGCCCTTTTCATTGTTTATTTCATGTGATAACCTAGAAGTTTTAACACCAGCCTGTTAAAAGCCCAGCTGAGCTGTAACCACGTTGTTTTTAGCCTAAATGTATCACTTGGACAAAAGAAAAGTGTGTGATGTTCAAAGAAGGCTGAAGACTGAATCACCTGCCAGCTTGTCTCTAATAACGAAGACACGGTTAAGCTTAGGAGATGGATTGTGCTCGCTAGTGTTAAACTCCAGTGTTATCTCCACCACACGCTGGTTTGTGGCTCTGTGACCACACGACCTGACTTCCTCCTTTACTCCTGTCATTATTACTACTGCCTGCAGAAAGTCAGACCCGGGCCTGATTTATGAAGAAATCAGTTAACTACCACATGTCTGAAAAAGGGAAGTAGACTAAAAGATATCAAAAGGCAACACAAAAAAGAAAAAAGCTGAGAAACACAGTTATTGACAGCTATCAGTCTGAAAAGGGTTATAAACCCTTTTTTTTTTAAGACAGTGAGAGCGATTAACCACAACTGTACAAAGCCTGGAACAGTGTTGATGAAGTTCAGACCAGTTCATCCAGGTTTGAACTCGACTATCATTAGAAAATACAGATTTTGTGACTGTACTGGTTCACAACCCCAGACTGAGAGCCATGTGGCCCAGACAGTAGTTAGTAATGTCTCTGCTCCTTTTTAGATACCCGGCTTTAGCCTGCATGTGGCTATGAGCTGGAATGTCTGGAGCGCTTCCGTGACATCGGAGTCTGTCTGTCAGACACAGACCATCTCTGCCTAAAGGAAGACGAAATCTCGTCCGACTCCATGTCTTGCATCTCTTTCCTGTCAGACACCAAATGTAAGCTCAGATTTGCTACTTGAGTTACGAAGGCTGAGAAAAGCTGTGCGGAATTATCGATGACGCGTCACCAGGTGAATGATCTGCCCCCAGACCCGACAGAAGATGGCCCTGAGAAGCACGATGAAAGGAAATATTTGGAGTCGGTGGATGTGAAAGCAGAGCGACGACGCTTTCGTGAGAGAAACCAAATGTCTGTCATTGTGTCCAACAATGGAGCTGGAGCTCCGTGCGCAACAGCGATCACAACTGAGACAGACACGAAGACAAGAGAGAACGCCACAGCTGGGAAAGACGGAGACGATGTCAAGCACCATCACGCTGATCTGTCGTCGCCATCGATTCCTTTTTGTTCAAACGCAAAGTCAGAGCATTTCCACGAGCAGCACGAGGCGTCCAAAACGGAAAGCAGCGCGAGTGTGCAGCCAGACGCGGATTTGCGCATTAGCGATGATTATCTCGGGGAGAGGAGTGAGCAGGATGATTATGAAGTGGACGACGGTATAAGTTTGGTGCTTTCTGATGACTGCATTCCATGCGCCGCGGAGGACGAATCCCATTATATAACCACGCACGAGATCCAGCTCTCAGAGCTTTCTGACCACGAGGAGGACTACGAACTCGGAGTGGGCTCCTCCACGAGCTGGGACATTGAAGAAGACAACCGGGTTTACTCATTTGTGGATTACGCGGTGGGCGAGAGGGGCCACGGCCGCCAGCCTTGCGCTCAGGGCGCAGCGGCAACAGTCAGCGCTCTGCTGGAAAGCGATCCACGCGAAGCGGCCAAATTCACCAGCTCAGACGAGAGTGTGTCGAAGCCCGAGCAGCAACACTGCAGTGGCAACGGCGGCGGACAGATTCACCTGTCAATCAGAACCACCTCTCGAGCTATAAATGACCCTAGCAACATCCAAGAACAGGAAAAGATTCTTTATCGTGCCAGGCGCCCCGGAGATCTGAGCCGCTATGTGTTCAGGGGAGTGGATGGGAGGGCAGAGGCGTTGTGTGACAAGGCCAAGTGTTTCGTAGCAGCTCCCGGACGCTTACACTTTGGCGGCAAATTGAGGGGGAAAGAAGTCCCCGAATATTCCAGCGGCACGTCCAGTGCTGTCAGCGAGCTGGACGACGCTGACAAGGAGGTGCGCACTCTGACAGCCAGAGCCTTCAAGAGCCTGGCGTACCCTTACTTTGATGCCATTCATTTCAGCACCTCCAGCGAGTCCTCTGCATCAGAGCACGCGGTGGGGATAAACAGGTGGTCCACGTTTGTCGACCTGAAATATGGTAACATGAATGTGGACCAGAGTCTTGTTTCTCATCAGAGCTCAGCGGCCTCGTTTCAAATCGCCAAAAGCATAGACAATAGGGGTTATAAGGGCACTGTCAAAGCGCCCGCCGACGAGGCATTACCCCCCCACAGCGCATCTACGAAGAAAATAGAGCTGATGGGGAAATTTGGTCAGGGCCACAGTGGTGTCATAAGGCTAACAGAGACTCTGAATTTTCGTTGCAATGTCAAATCGGGAATTCCCGCGGGAGAATCACGCACTAACTCCGCACAAAACGCAGCAGGATCACGTTCCACGGATGAAGTTACCAACGCACGCCAGAGCAGAGGGGCCAGCAAGCCGCCCTCTAGAACCATGGAAGACACGCACAAGAAGGCCGTGTTTGCGTCGAGTCTGATCAAAAATGTCATTTCTAAGAAAATGCAGTTCGAGCAGGAGCGCAAGATGGAGAGAGGCGAAATAAGCGAGCCGCAGCAGACGCCCTCACCGAGCTGCCTGCACCAGGACGGCGACGGCGTCAGAGGGAAGCACAGCTCCAAGCTTTCCGAGAGCAGCTCTGACTACACCATAATGTGCGTGAATGAGTTGGGGGACATCGTGGACAGCGGCTCATGTGATGCCAAGAGCGACTCTCGGAGGCAACAAACTGGAATTGATACTAAAAAAGGCGCACTGGACTCATCCAGAAGCACGCTGCATCGCAGCCAAAATAGCGCGTTCAGATGCTGGAAGGATGAGGAGCTAGAATTACAAAAGGACCCTAAAAACGATCAAACAGCAGAGGAGAAGCTCTCAGCTGACGACAAAGAGGGCGAGGGGAGTCCGTGCTCGGCGGGCGGCGGCAAGCTGAAGAAAATGTCTCATTTATTTGTGCCAAATATCCAAATGCTGCCCGATGAAGGAGAAGCCACGCAGCAGCCGCACAGCAGGAGTTATTCTGCGTGTGCACACGGCCGTGGAGCCAAAGGACGCTCTGACAGCTCCCTCCGTGTCGCAGGCTCCACGACCGCGACTACGTCTAAATCTCCGGAGATTCAAATTAACTTACGGCGCATCACAGACAGTAAAACCGAGCCGTGCGCCGTCTCCAAGCTGCGCGCTCCTAATTTAGGCTGCGACACAAGCAGCCTCGCCAGAGCGGATCACGTCAAGTCCCAAGCGCTTGCTACAGCTCTGAAGGGTGAGTTTTCAGGTAAAGTTCCACATTTCATGGTCCGAGACATTCGAGATAATAAGGGGAAGCTGCAGACTCCCATTTACCAAGTGAGAGACGTGCGCAAGCTGGTTAAAAGTTCGTATCACTTTGTTTCTTTGGATAACAACGAGAATAAATCCAACACTGCCTCTGCTGACAGCCACCCAGAGCAAAACAAGCACCTGCCCAATCAGAATTTTCATACTGTGTCCCCGATAGTGATCAAGTGCCAGTCTGTGAATACTAGCAGCAACGGAAAACAATCTGGAAACCTTCAAGTAGCTAAACGGGAGCCACTTGACATGGACAGATCGTCTCCACAGGGCGTGAAAAACGCTCCGGCGCAAAAGGCAACAGGGAGCGCATCTCTGGGTATCTCAAATAATTCCTCACAGGGAAACACCGACTTAAGAAGTGAAAGCAGAATATCTTCAAAGAGGCAAGAGAAACTATCAGACATCATGGAAAAAAAACCCGAGTCGAAGCTGCCAAACCAGGTGGCTCTGGAAAAACTGCAGGCTGCCGTGAAGACCATGGAGCAGCTTTATGTGTTTGAAAAAAACGAATGGAAGAGGAAGAACGAGCCTCGGCCCCTGACAGACAGCCACGTGCTTTCACTGATAGCAAGTGAGGAGCATCCAGGACACGAAGAGGAGACCGCATGGAGGGCCAGTGCAGACAGGTCAGCCAGAAGAAGCTCACACTCCAACACAGACAAGGCCCCACCAGGAAGAGCAGGGGACAGCCTGCTGAAGCAGGAAGAGAAAGACCCACTCAAACCACGTCGCACATCTGCGGGCTGCGATGACAGGCCTAAGTCAGTGCAAGCCCCTAGCAGCACAGGGAGCAAAAACATGTTCAGTGTCAAGGTCTCCACGACTTCAAAGACACCCCAACCAAACACCACCACGCAAATACCTTTCAGTACCCCCAAACTGCCCGCATCATTAAAAATCTGTGAGAGAAGGTCAACTGGGGACGAGGAAGCCGAAGTGAAGGAGGCGGAAAGATTTGCACAGGAGTTTTCACCTGACAGTGAGAACTACCTAGCTATTCCAGTGAAGCCTCAGCCTAGCGAAAGCAAACAGCCCCCATCTGCTGATAACGCGTCAGTCTACACGTTCTCCACCCAGTCACATCCAACCACGCCTGCAGGACATGTGGAACCTGGCCTCAGAGGGCGGGAGGAGTATAAATGCGTTGCAATGGAAACACACTCACCAGAGATCCCTTCAGCTACTATCTACCATTCTTTGCCACTCGGGATGTCCACCAATCAGCCACAGGTCTACTGCTTCTCTCCAGCAATCACCCCAGCTCCCACCCTGGACCCATTCCAGGCCACCCAGAGGAAAATGCTGCTGGATCCTACCACTGGAAACTACTACCTGGTAGACACACCAGTGCAGCCTGCCACCAAGCGTCTCTTTGATCCAGAAACAGGTCAGTATGTGGATGTGCCTATGCCGCAGCCTCCCATGACACCCGTGCCCATGCCCATCTCACCTTTAGCCCTCAGTTCTGGCATTTATGGTCACACGTACATGATCTACCCGGGTCTCGTGCCGACGCCTTCGGTGATACCTGCCAGGGCACTGCTACAGTCACAGATGTCGGTGCAGGCAGAGGTGGACAGCGGCGATAAAACCTCTTCGCAGCAGACTGAGGGCATGCACATCGAGAGTCCTTTCTACATGTCCACCGGAAAGTCGTCCCAGGTAGCCTCAGGCGTTCAACAGCAGCCTGCTGCTAACAGGCCACAGCAGGGCCTTTCTGGCATCAAGCAGCCAGTCATCAGCATCACCTCCCAGCAAGGACCCCGGATCATCGCCCCACCCACATTCGACGGGACAACTATGAGCTTCATGGTGGAGCACAGATGAACGGCAGGTCGTCTGGACAGGTGAGTAGCTCTGACCTTTTTTATGTAGCATGTCTGAGGGCACAGTAGACAGTTTTACAGTTGGACGTGACATCGTAAAGGAACAACCGAGGAAACTTTTATAGGATACACTAAAATATAATATAATATAAAAGCAAATGAACGAACTGTAAACGTTCTCACATTCATTAGCGGCTCTGGAAATATGAATATATCACGTTATTCCAAAGCGGCTGCTGGCTAAGTTATATTTTTTACAACCCTTCATTCACAGGAAACATGTCAGATGTCCAAAGTGAACCATTTTACTGTTTCCTGAAAGACACTGGCTCGTGTTGAATTTGATGGCACCAACACTGGAAAAACATTTTGCAGCTGATTTGGTTAGACGACAGGAGGTCGGTGAGATGACCGAGTGTAAAGAAGATGTTGGAGAGGCGCAGAGTCACAGAGGCTTACCCATCTGCAAAGCACTGTCTGCACATGGTGGAACAGTTCCGCTGCAGCGCTCTCAGACGCATTTTCGTTGGCACAACATTATATCGTCAACATTTCTTATTGCAGCACATGCTGTTACTCTTATTATTACTTATCACTCTCCTACTGCTGCTGGTGCTGTTGGTGCTCCGCTGCTACGTTGCTGCTATTACATATTATACATTTTCAAACTATGGAGACATAAATTCATTCAGTTACTAAGAAATGATCAGTGCAATAGTTGTGAATACACAAGGAGAGCCAGACAGAGGGTCAGAGGACACGTCGATAAATACACCTGAAAGAGTTCAAATCATTTTAAAATGATTAAAGCTCACAATCTTTTGTTTCCCTGCATATTTTCACATCAAATGCAGTTATTGCAGCTGACTTTATTAATAATTTCCAGTATATTTTTCTCCACACCATCGTAACCAACACTGTTGTAACCCTGTCCGTGCTCTCAGAACCTGACGATGAGGAAAATTCCCAAAGTGTTCAGAAAAACAAGAAACAAATAGAGACCAACTAAAAGTAAAGCCAGAACCAAGACTAGGTGTGAAAAACATTTGAGGTAACCTAATAAAACTGAAAAAAAACCCTGATCAGAAAATGTCGTTAGTTCTTTTGGTCACCTTGATCAGAGCGTGTGTTTGTGCTGTCGTTTCTATTTCCAAAGGTGTCAGGAACACGTTCAACAACGTGTCCCTCCTCGCTCTCCCTCGGCCTGCCCGTCAGTCTCTGCTGTCCCTATGAGAGAAAACCCAAAAAGGACGAAATAATAATAATAATAAAAAAAACTCAAATGAGGAAACACAACCTGGAAAAGAAAATAATAGTGAAAGCGATAAATTAGAAAATATAAAACCCAATATGGGGACTGTCATTGATTAGCTACATCACCAGTAATGAATGTATTAGTCTCCTAAAAATGATGCTTATTATCGGCTGTTGTTCAGAAGAGGAAGTAGCTCTGAGACACACCACACTGTGAAAAAAAAGGATCGCTGCTCCTTTAATTTAATGTGTGAAATCAATGATATAAGAGGACCGGTTGCAGATGCTGGCCATCGTATCGAACACTGAAACGGGAAGAGATGCGGTGTCATTGTAAAGTCTGCAGCCGAACACCTCAGGTAACTAACACTCGCAAGATGTCTGGTAAATTGTGATAACACAGCAGAGATGCAGTGGGTTATCATTAGATCAGCTGTGTGTGTGTGTGTGTGTGTGCAGTCAGAGTGAAAGGTCAGGCAGGCATTTATGCGGGGACATGGAAACGCTTCAGCTGCTGCTGGGTATCAGGAGCCCGGCTGGCAGATCCTGCAGTCTCAGCCGGCTTTTTATAGGAGCAGCAGGGTGAGGCACCAGGTTCACGTGGCTCCGATCGCAGAGCACCATAGCTGCACAGTGAGGGAACATTTGGAGTTCCCCTGCTCATCTGAGTGTCTGACCCACATACTGGAGAGCTCAGTTATGTTTATAAAGTAAACAGATAGTGTGCAGTGGAATGGCACTCGCCATTCCACTGCACAGGCAAAAAGCTGCACGAGAAATACATATATATGTAAAAAATGTTGAACTGTACATAAGAATTTAAAGTCTGTGTGTTTTCTTCCACTCCAACAGGGCTGAGCTGTAAGCTGGACTGCTCCAGGCGTGCAGGACCTAAATGAGCCTAATGTGTCTATGTGTGATGTATGCCGCACTGTGCAATAAACAAACACATTGCTGCTTTTGTGCCATAGTGTAGCATTTGGTTTGACACTGAGATTGTGAAATAGATGAAGAGGGTTACTTTTGTCCAGCTGTTCTGTACGTTTTAGACCTGTTTGACATGAAGCTACTGTGTCAGTCGAAATGAGCTTGTTTTGTGTAGTTTGCACACTGGAGTTTGTACAGTGGGTCTGCTGGACAGCCCGTTTTCTTTCATTTTGAAGCACCTGTTGGAAACGCGTCACATCACTGAAAAATATTATTTTATAAAAAAACCCCTTTAGCGTGTTTGCTTGTTCGTCTTGCAGAGTTGTAAAGGTTTTGCTGAGGTTGACTTTTTACTACTGAATGTTTTATCGTGACCTGTTTTAAACTGAAGCGTTCAAAGAGCAATGCTGTCCTGGAGGCTTTCATCACGGCTCAAACATACACTGTTTTGACCCAAGCTAGCATCTTCCCATACTATTTTATATTTTTGTACCTGAACGTAAGCTTTACCGTCGCATTGCTATCAGAAAAAGAGTCGATTTTGAGCATTTTTCTCTGCCACCTCATGCCTTACCAATGAAACACCAAGTCTCCTAAAACTGGATTTGTCTATTTGTGTATTTCTGAAAGAGTGCCAAAGAAAACCACCACTGATTTTATTCACGTCTTAATAGTCAACACTACTGTTTCTTAAAACTCCCACTAATAAAGTGTTGTTATTGTCTTGTTCTGGGGACTTTATAATATTTTAGTCATGTCATGTTATGTTTCTGATTGTGCATGACTTTTCTTTCTTTCTTTTTTTTTTAAACTTTTGCATAAAGTAGGAAATGTTTTCTATAAGTGTAAATACATTTTTCCACAGGAGGGCCTTTGATGCTTTCATACTGCGTGATTCTAATGCAGTATCTTACTTGGAGAGTCCAGGCAGCATCTCTGCTGCCTTGAAACATCTGCTTGAAAATCTAGACAGACAGTAAACGCTGCCGGTAGATGAAGGCTGTGGACAGATGAGAGTTTGGGAATAAAGAGGTGATCAAACAGTAGGAAGACCCGGGACTTTGGATGAAATGACAGTGAAGCAATGAAAAATAAGCAGTGTCCAAAACGACGACGGCTGACGATGACTTTATTTGTAGCTTTTTGGGGTTTTTCCCACTTTGACCTGTTTTACAAAGCCACGGTGTCAGGTTAACATTTTGTCACGCCTGCTTCGAGGAATGTTATATTGGATGGTGATAAATGTGACTGTGGAAACTGAATAAACAGGAAAACTGTTTAATCACTCGCTGACTGACTCAGTTTATATTAACTAACACACTGTCACGGTTGTAAATTTAAATGATATACTTACAAACATAAGTAGCTCAGGAGGCCTGCTGTGCTAATCTCCATGTTTCCAGCTTTAGCCCACGAGTAAATCTTATTGCTCTGGTATGTAGAACAGTGTCTCCTCTCTTTCTAAGGCCACCTTTCCTCTGACTGTAAACTGATGTATGGATTACATATAGGTATATCTAGTTGCTCACAGACAGTTGTGTCTAAAGTGAAAGATTAAGGATATCGTGGCTCACTGACTTGATTTCTTTCATGCTTATTCAGGGTTAATGTGGGAGAGAGCTGGAGGCTATTCCAGCTGTCACAGGCCGACAGGTACGACACACCCTGACAGGTCGCGTCCTGCCTCAGGTGGTCCCCGGGACAGCATACAGGTGCAGCACCTGCCCCTCTCTCTTTGTCTCCATCCTTTGCTCCTTTCACTCTCTCTTTCTGTGTGAGTGTGGGAGTGAGTGACTACTAATTAGAACTCCATCCAGGCACACCTGTGCTCTGAGCCTTGTTCAGCCTAGCATGTACCCACCTGTCTCCTTCCATTCAGCGAACATCCTGGAAAGCCTGTCAAGGACTCATCTCTTAGCCTGCTCTCACTTGAATTAAAATGTAGAAATGTAAAATGCAGCAGATAAGCAGTTTTGTGCAGCATTTACAAGATTCCCAGTCACCATTTTATCATCACTGGGATCATTTCGTGCTGAATCTGAGTCACATGAACATGTTTTTTATGTGAGCAGACGTGACAGAGTGATGTTCTCTGACAGATGGATGGCCAACACACAAAGTCTGCCTGTTATTAAAACAGCATAACGGATGGCTGTTACAGATTAGCGCTTCAAGTAAGAAATACTTTTTTTTCTCTCCAACTTTATTTCACCACAAACTTTAACAAAAAGCATAATACACGGAGAACAAATCGTGCAACTGTAGTGCAAAGTTATAAGACAGTGTAAGAGTAGGTATAATTAAACAAACAGGATGGAAATACAGATTGGGGGGGAGGGGGATACAATGACACTGAATAATTAAATAAAAACATTAGAAATATTCAAATATTCATGATTTTTAAAGCTTTGTTGTTGTGAGAGGAACAACAAAGTCACACAGAGCTCTGTTTCTGTCCTGAAAGTGGAGAACTTACATTTATGGACGTGGTGAGGAGTAAAATCACATTAATGAGGTAAAAAGCACGAGAGTCTCTCACTAAAGTCAGTACGACCAAATAACACGGTGTGGTGAAAAAGTACACATTTTGATAAGATGCTGTTAGAGATGAAAGTATCTTTCCATGAAACCCGAGTAAAGGTAAATGTGTCTATGTCGCCCTTAACGGGGGTCAGATGAAACCTCCTTCACCTTGTTAGTAAGGAGGCAAAGACCAAAACGTTTTCCAGTCAAACGAGCCCAGAAAGAAATGTCTGGAGGGACAGAGCTTCACAGCGCTCCGTGACAAACAGACAATCTTGGCATTCACAGCTTTCCAAGAGCAGAAACAACTCCGACCTAAACCAAGTGACACCAACAGCAGACTGGTCACATGTTGGAGTGGGGGGGGGGGACTTTATTGATAGATAGTATACAGAAAATGTATAAACTTGAACAAAATTAGCATATGCCAGGGGGTGTAGTGTAAAAAGTTACATGCATTCAAATAATTAGTACAAATAGTGATAGTTTTCACAGCCTTTTTATTAAGCGATCCACGAATCAGTTTCATGTAATATAAAGTATCATTATAGTAGTGTTTAAAATGAGGCTACTGTATTTGCATTTGAAAAAATAAAATGTAGCTAATTCAATTCAATTCAATTTTATTTATATAGCGCCAAATCACAACAACAGTCGCCTCGAGGCGCTTAATATTTGTACAGTAGATCGTACAATAATAGATACAGAGAAAACCCAACAATCATATGACCCCCTATGAGCAAGCACTTTGGCGACAGTGGGAAGGAAAAACTCCCTTTTAACAGGAAGAAACCCCCGCAGAACCAGGCTCAGATAGCTAAGATAACTAACAGATTAATTATAAAGTAAACATCTTCTTTTTTGCCTTGGAAAGAAACAAAATACAACAGTTTCCCCTTTCAAAGTAAAGTCCTTGTAGAGCTGTGCAGTAATGAACCCGCCGAAGTCTTTCCAGAATGTTCCAGCGTGTGAGCAGATCCAGA
>VVHJ01045936.1:0-22851 GCA_015107715.1 Tylochromis polylepis
ACTATCCTGTCACTTTTCACCTGTTTAGCAGGAGTGGGGCCGTCGGAGGTTTGCCCGGTGCCGCAGCGGTCGTGTCAGTGGGGGGATCTGGGGTTTCTCTGTGATTTTCACATTCCCGTGGCAACGTGCTAGGTGCTTGCTCAGATTTGAAGTTTAATTTTTCACTGTACAAAGAAGTTTTCATCCCACGCAGAGTGTACAACGGGCGCTAATGTTTCTGTCACTTTTTACGGACTCAAACTCAAAGTAATGTCAGTACTTGCAAGCTTGATGCTGCATGGTCGTACTCTCTCCATTGTTGATCTACACACGTCTGTTGCTGCCACGGACGTCGCACACTTGTACATCATTGTCATGAGACACTCTCAGAAACAAAATCACGGTTTAGTAACGCAGTAATGCAGCGTAACAGTTACAGTAATCTAATTACTTTTTTCCAATAGTAATCCCTTTCTTTACTCATTACTTGAATAAAGTAATTGGATTACAGTAATGCGTAATGCGTTACTGCCCATCTCTGCTTAGCAGCAAAGCCTCCAGTCCCAGAAGCCATCCACCAATCTCCACAGGTTTGATGAGGTTGAGTAGTGGCTTTTTTTCTGGCTACATATAGTGTTAAGCGTTTTGTCTCTCATTTGTCCCAGAAATCTTGTGGAAAATCTGTTTAGTCTTTGAACACGTCAATTCTTTTTTTTTAAAATATTGTGGACAATGATAGTTGAAGTCCTTTGGTTTGGTGCTGCTTGGTGATCACACCAAGAATTGTGTCAAGAGTTCCCCTGCTTGTAAACAAAGTGTCCAAATGTGGACCGCTGAACACTCGCGTCCTCTTGAATTGTTTTTCCAGCTTCTGGTCTTGCGATCAAGACACAAACAGAATCACTCTTGAGAAGTGCAGACTTCTGTGTCAGTAACAAGACTTTTAATGCATTTATTTACAGGAATAACATAAGTACAAGCCCCACTTCTAATCTCTTCTCTTTAATTGGAGCACCTGACTCACTGTACTTTTGGAGAAGTCGTTAGCGCAGAGGTCGAGGTTCGGTTGAATTTTCCAGCCTGTACTGTGAAAGATTACTTACTGTGTTCAAAAGTGAGACAGATTGTGTTAGTTGAATTGTACTTGTGAATTAGACCATACTTTAATCACTGAAACTTTTTCTTGAAGAGTGTAGTTTATTTGTTTTGCTCTTCAGTATTGACACGCTGGGGGTTTCAGTTTGCTCAGTTAGCAAAATCATCTTTTTTTGAGAAGGAATAGAGAGGGCAAGTTAACAGTAAAGTTACAGTTAAAAAAAATCACTGGATGTTTAGCACATTAAATATACTATTGCTTAGCATCCCATTGATTTCTTTGGTCCATGACTTCAATCAAAGACAAATCACTGTTGATATTTGATCTCAGCTTAACGCCCTAATGAAAATGGAAGGCAGAGCTGATGTGATAAGCTGAGGTATCGGTTAGTTCAAGACTCTCTGCAGCTTTTCTGTGTTTTAAATTTAACCAAGGAAGTTATTCAGACAGATACCGCTTTGGGATCTGGGAAATTTCCATGTGTAGCTGTAGTTTGTTGTAGATGGTAAAATTGAAGTTAAGCAGCCTCCCAGGGGATTATGATAATGCAGTTCTGGTTTTCTGCGGTGTAATCTTACTGCAGTTTTTTTCCTCGCTGCTCTGCACATATGGCACCTATAGTATATGCAGCCCTCCTCTTTTTTTCCTCTACCTGTTTTGTTCCATGTTCTCCTGTTACAGTTGCTCTTTATGTGAATTTCAAATAGAGACTACAGATTGCAAAACAGATCAAATGTGACTTTGACCTCAACAGAGAAGCCATACTTGCTTTGTTTCTTTATTATGTGACAGACTTACAATTATTACTTACTAAATCCTAGTCGGTTTTTTTTCCGCACTTGTTTGACCTGCAGAGAAATACTAGACAGAGTCTCCAAATCTGTTTTAATATCATTCAAACACACAGTGTAGGTGAACTTTCAGTTCACTGAAAACCGTAAGCCTTTTGATGGCCCTCGGAAAATTGACATGTCACACGCTAAACTACAAAAAAAACACAAAACAGCACTTCATGCATGAGTGACAGTGTTTTCATTCTCCCTGCGACGTGCACAATGACGACGTCAGAAAAACACAATAAGGAAATTTAGATTAAGAAGCAGCACTTTATGAAATTAAGAAAACAATGGCACCATAATCAGCACACAGTGAAACATCTTCTCCAACAACTCGAGCCATTATTAAAAAAGCGAAACAAATCAATCATTACCGAGTGTGGTACCCCTGCTTTCATTAGAAAATCATATAGATTAAATGTTAATCATAGCTAACTCTATACCAGTGGGCTTCTGCCAAGATGACAGATGGACCATTAATGAGAATAATGAGGGGATCTTAGTCTATACACAGATATGGAGATGCAACAACAAGCATAACACCACACTTGGCTTCCCAAAAAACTGTTATTTCGACAGAAATAGAGGCAGATAATCAGTATGCACATACAGCGCTGCTTCTTTTCCAGAGTCAAAGAGTATGTGTCAAAAATATGTGCGATCACTACAGTGTGGATGCAGACATGTTTTAAGATGTTTTCATAGTGGTGGCTGCCACGAGAGACTGAAGGAAATTGGTGGTAACACCTGTCACACACATTCAGCATCAGATATTAGCATCCGTCTCTTTTACTGGTCTGCGAACGATGAATAATTACTCGTTTAAAAATCTGCCTATTAGCGCTAACCAGGTTATATTGGACATCTGTCTCCGAAAGCTGACTGATATATAATTGGCCGCCATCATATTGTGCTTCAGTCTATGGCACGAAAGGCATTGCAAAGCACTGCCGCCTTCGCTCCGGCCTTGTGACGTAGCTCCCACATGTCGGCTCCACGGGCGAGTCGAATGAAATTGTACGAGATGAAAGTTGCAGCTGAAACAGAACACATATGTCCATACATGGCGCTCGGTGGCACATTATTGGCACGGTGTTTTCATCGGGTCTGATAACATATGTTTAGAACTCAGGAGGTTTTGGGCAGGAGGGAATAGCGCTGCGTTTGAAGTCAACTGCCGCATTAAGCAGAGGAGCGGCACAGTTGTGTGGAGATGCTCTCGTGTTCAAAGGGATGGAAGGAACCGCTCCGGGGAGCGTCCAACATCAAGAGCTGACCCCGGCACTGTTTCCCGCTACCTTCTGCCATGCATCCCGCCGCCGTATGCTGTGATTCCCAAAGACCGGCAGGCCTGTGCCATCTGGCCTCACTTCGGATTCCCTGGACACATATTGGGAATCCAAACTATGCCACCTCCCCGTCTCTCCCTTCCCTCTGCGCTCTTTCCCTCTGGGTTGCCTCTACGCCTCCACTTCATCCCTGCTTGAGTGTTGGCTCAAGTGGAAGGGGTCTGCTCTCCAAGTGATCCCAGTTGCCCTTTTCCTTTTTAATCCCCTTGTGATGGGATCCAGTAGGAGCCCTTTAAATTCAGAGGGAAACGGTCAATAGTTTTTAAGATGAAGGAAAATCCCCTGAGGGTTATCCACCTAGTTTACTCCGTCTCTGTTATAGGATGTTTGTTTCATTATGTGACCTTCAGAGGACGTGCTGCTCTTCAAACTGAGTAACTTCCTCTCCACCTGTGTCAAAAGTCAACATTCATGCATTTTAATGCCCTAGATCATGCCTCACAATAAATTAGTGCTGCAAATCTTTACATTTTGGAGCAGTGGTTGTGGTGCAAATGTGTTTACAGACTAACACAAAGAGAGAAGAGGCTCCAGGAAGAGAGCAGTGGTGGGCTGTGCAGTATGTTCTGTAGCACTGCCACAGATTTCACACTCCTTTTGTGTGTCTCTTTCTCTTCCTCTCCTCTGGGCGTCGCCTCAGTGGGGAATTCAATTCCCTAATAACTGGGGAATCAAAGTTGGACAGCACCACTGCTGAGAATCATAAAGGAAGCAGTGGAGTGGCTGGCCATTCATTCATCCAGGCCCATTACATCGTATACCAGATGGACACTGCACGTCACCGGGTGACATCTCAAGACAGCCGCAGCCGCCTGCCTGCCCGGCATGGAAAAGATGAAAGTTACGAGGGAGACGGGAGGCAGGTTGTGTCAAACAGAGACAGATCTGATCAACAACTGCACAGAGATGAAATCAAAGTGGCTGAAGCATGTGGCGTGAGGCATCTGGTATTCTAGAAAACAGAAGCTAGCGTAGCTGCCAATGCTTTCAGGGGAGAGAAGCCTCCCCCCGCTCAGCAGCCTCAAGCCAGTGGAAGTGCTGCTGGCGAAGGCTGTGTTTTAAATCCACAAGAGGTGTGTTTGTTGGCCGCGTTGTCCAAAGGCTGCTTTGAGGGGAGTGGGCATGGTATTTTTTTGCAGGTGGAACAGACACAACACAGACAAGTGACAAAGGTCCTGGCCTGGATTCAGACCAGGAAGTCATGTTTACAAGGCACACACTTTATACCGCAGAGCTGCCAGGACACCCCTGTGCAATGTTCTTAACACAACAAGTATGAACACTAGCTTATTTACTCTGAGTAAACCTAATAGGAAAGGTGACGTTAGGAATTTGCGTCTACTGGAAACATGCCAGCATATTTTCTCAAATGTCTTATCTGCAGGACGAGCCAAGATTGGATAGCAGATTTCTGAAATGCTCATTTTTGGATTTACATCACCAGATAATATATTTTTCTTTCCAAAAAGCAAATTACAGTGTACAGCAAATTAAAACATGCGGGTTCATGTGCTGTGTAACAACATTATGTATGGCATATCTGTGTACATCTGCACATCAAGTGTAAAGGACCTGTCAAGCCCTCCTGGCATTGATTTTACATTTCATCCTACTTCTTGCATAGAGCGCTGTGAGCATCTGATCCCCTAATCTCAGAATGCCAGCTTTCACTCAATGTCATCTGCCAATGAGCTGCAACCAGGCGCCCATCCTGCCTCTGGCACCAGAACTGCACCCATCCAGCCTGTGTGCGTTAATACCCACCGTTGCTAGGCTACAACGAGAGGAATCAAATTTAGGTGGCTTCCACAGCTGCGTTGTACTGTTGTGCACCGAGGGATATACATGGCAGCGTTCCCAGTATGCACCTGGATGGAATGAAACAGGAAGAACTGGAGAAGTCTAATCTACTAGGCACAGTGGCTGTCTGCCCCGAGTTTACCCCGAAACAAGAAGTATGTCCGGAAACCAGAAGAAATCACATTTCACATTATGGATTTTCAGCTTTCCTTTAAGGAGCCTCGCACTGTCAACGAGGTGAATGTGTATTCTTCTGACAGGAGGAAGGTCAGCAGGGGAACTGCAAGTGCTGAGAAAAGTGGAATCTTATCTGGAAACTGTTAGCTTCTGGCCTTTTTTTCCAAATCCCTTTTAAAATAGTTCCATGAGGCGTTTAACACTGGCATGTAATAAAAAATATGTGTTTCGTCAAAAGTTGGAGAAACCTCAGAATAACACAAATCTAAAACACTCAGGGTTTCACTATAAAGTCCTAATGTTCTTATTTTCACTTCACAAATGCACATTCAAGTGCTGTGATGTCCTCTTTTAATCAGTTTGCTGTATCACTGCATGCTCTTTTGCTCAGATCTGTGAAACAACAGAGACTCGAACAATTGGCTGCAAATAGTGGCTCCAACATGCCAAAAACCATAAAGGGCTTCTCCACAGCTGGCTTCCTGCATCTTAGTTTCAATGCAATCAGTGAGCTGCGCCGCTCAGATATTGTTAATTTCGCAGCATTTGCACATCTGTAACAACATTTTAACAATCAGTTTCAAAGGAGCTGTGAGCCAAAGGCTGAATTATTAGATCTTGGAAAACATGTTGGCAACATAACACTTGTCAGACAGTCATTAAAAAGAGAGAAGTTTTAAATCTCCGTAGAGATGAGTTTGGGGGCTACATTACAGTGATGGCCATGTGGTATATCAGAAAACATTTCAAGGGTTTGGGTAGGTGGAGGGTGGGGGTTGTTGATGGAGCACCAAGGGGAAAAAAAGCAGTTATTGAAGCTAAGTCAAATGAATATTATTGATTATATATAATCGTGTTACGTTTAGTTTCAGTTAAATTCTTTTTTTTTAATGATTGAGAAAAGATTTGAGAACCAAAAACAGGTGAAGTAAGTTTATTAGTTTATTAATCTTAAGGAGCCAAGAAAGCTTTTTCTCCCTTAGCTAAGCCTGTCAGGATTTTAATGTTTAAGCTTTTTTAACCCACATGCAGGATCTGAAGGAAGGCTGGAAATCAGGAAATAAAACAAGTGTCTTTAATGACGTTGTGAAAAAATAAGACAAGTTAGTGCAAGAGGAGAAGAAGCAGGTTAGGTGGGAGCTGCAATGGTCCAACAAAGACTGAGAAAAGACTCAATTTTCAGCAGGGAGACGAGTAAAGAGGCATAGTTAAGGCCAAGTCCACAGTGACTTGGTGGATAAATAATCTATAGGAAGACCGATCCCGTGTGAGTTGATCAAGTCCATCCAAAGTTACTTCCTGTTGTTGTCAAAATGGTGTCCAGCCAGTCCATTGCTGGTCTTCCTTTGCACCTTGCTCCTTCTGTCCTTCCAATCATGATGTCCCTTTGTAATTTTGTTTTTTAATGACGTAGTCGTAGTTACCTTATTTGTCCTTCCAGCACCACATTTTAAAAGCATCGATTTGTCGGCTCTCTTGCTTTCTTACTGTCCAACTTTCACAATTATTGTTGACCATGGAAAACTCTGACCATGTGTAAGCCTTCTTTTTACCAACAGAGAAATGTCCCTAGATTTAAAGACCTTATGCAATGATTTGTCTTACCCACTATAATTCTCCTTTTGATTTCCAAAGTAGATGCGGCCTCATTATCAAAGTTTTGTAACATTTCTATTTTATTGTTGTCTGTGTTGAAGGTGTAATTTTTAGCTGCCAGGATTTGGGGGTTTGGACTTATTGAGTAGTAGTCCCATGTTGTGGCTTTCTCAGTAGGTTATTCATGCCTTGGGTGTCAGTTGCTATTAAAAGGGTGTCATCTGTATATCTGAGGTTGTTCGTATTTTGGCCCCAACAATACAAAATCCTTATTTACTATCAGCAAGCCCAGCATTCTGAACGATCTCTTTGGCATATAGGTTGAACAGGGATAGGATGCTTCCTTGGCTAACTCCATGCTCAGTCCTGACGGTAGCTTCATGGTGTTCATTCAGAGGCACAGGCGTCCTCAGTGGGACACTAATGAAGATGGAAAGAGAACAAAGACAAGAAGGGAAAAACTCTTCAAAATTAAATTGGAAGCAAGAGAAAGGAACACAAGAGATACAAGAAAAGGGAAAAGACAAACACAAGGGTGAAGCCAGTATAACTTTTGACAACAGAAACTAACACAAATCCAAATAGCTGCTGAGTGGTATTGGTACCTTAGCTATAAATCCTGTTCATCAAAATGTCAGCTTTCTTAATTAACAAAATAAAACATGTATTAAAAATGTAAAGAGAAATGCCCATAAACTTCACCTTGCTTTATCTGAATTTAGCTCGATGTCCCACCTCTGTGTTTCAAGCCTAAAACTCATTTTCATTGGCTGTGCTGTCAAAGCCAATATAACCCAAGTCACTCCTTTGACTCTGAGAAAGAATTAAAAAGAGTCCAGAGTATATTCCTTTTTTTTTAAACCCCTGCCTTGGCATGTATAGATTGGTAATCCTTCCACATGTGACTTCAAAGCTGGACTTAACCAGTGGGTGGAGAGAGATCTTTTAACACAGGATGTCAGTGCTGACTGATAAATGCACAAATACACTTTGATTTGAAAAAGAGCCAAGTTTCTGGACTTTGGGATCCACCCCCTCTTGGATAGATTTAAGCACCCTCGGCTTCAGTCGGCACATCTGCACACTTCTCTAACTAAGCAACAAACCTCCACTGCAGCACCAAACAAAGGAACACTTTGCCATCATCCCCACGAGACATTAAGAGCCATTAGACACTTCATATTTGACCAGGATTTTTTTTAAAGTTTTATCCCGAAAGTAAAAAAAATAAATCCATTCCCTCCTCCAGCCTCTCAATGCCACTGTGAGTCAGAAACAGATGCTGGTACCACCATGCTGCCAAGATGACAGGAGCTGCCAAATTCAGTCTCCTTCACCAGCGGAGGCTCAAGTGATGTTCAAGTGCACGCTCTAAAGGAAACTGTGTTTGTCTCATATGTTAAATGACTCCAGCATCAATGTGGACATGATGCATATGAAATAATACTTAAACATTTTTTGAAGTCAAATGAAGTCCTTGATATGAAAAGAAAGCACAGATGTGATTCATTTCCTGGTCTGTGTTTCTTCCGTCCTCGCCTCCCTCCTTTCCTTGCCGCTCCGTTCCAACTCACATCCAGGTAGAAGATGAGTGCCGTGACCAAGAGGAAGAAAGTAGAAGATTATTTCAGACCTTTGTGCGACCTTGCACTCATCAGTGGGAGTGGGTTCTTTTTTTTTTTTTTTTTGGTGAGTTTTTGATATGATGGGTGAAAAGGGCAAAAGAAGAAGGTGAAGAAGAGCTGGCAGATGGAAGCAGTGGGATGGTGTTTGTTGTAGTGAAATGTAGCAAAAATGGGATAGGCCTTGGTACTGTAGGTGTAATACAGATAGCATGCTTGAAATTACACACATTATTTCAATATCACTAATTATCCATCAGTTTTCTCTTTTGTTTTGTTTATGGCCATTTCCTTAAATGGTGAATCACAATATGCATTATTAAAAAATACAGAAAAACATCCACGGAAAATTCCTTCCTTTATGATTCCCCAATTTAAAACGGCAACTGTACTGTATTTTTACATAATATTTTTCAGTGTACAATCAGACAAAAAAGAGAGACTATTTAATGAAATTCTAGTTTTGTGTAACTTCATGAATACTACTTTACACTTTTATTTCACTACATGAATAAAAACTGCGTACAGCTGCTCCACAGCAGCTTACTCAGACACAAATGTTTTTGTACACGGGACAGCAGCTGAAAATATAAAACATTTTGACTGTTTTTACTGCAGCATTTCTGCACGTGTGATTGATATTTTTCTACGCTTTATTAAAGTCTGCTGCAGACTGACTTGTTCCGAATTCACGGGGATCACACTGCTGTGTCCCGTGGCTAAGAACAGGACAGAAAAGACATTAAGAAAACAGGTGATGTTCTTCAACAACTGCTTTTCTGCTTTAAAAATGTACTACTGAGCTTTTAAATGAAGTTAAAGTAAGATTTTTATGCGTGTCTTCTGTCTCTGTGAATGAAGATTCTCTGAGGATCAATTTAAGTCGAGCGAGAACAGTTTGACACCAGAGGTTGTTCCCTGTTAGTCTTTCAAATGAATCAAGTCAAATGCTAGAAAGAATGAAAATACAACGCAGCAACAATTCACCTTTAATTTAAGCTGCTCTAAATTTAACATATAGTATCATAGAATCTACTTTTGTATTGCTTTAAAAAGACACTCCCTTTGGCATTTTATAAATGTGACAAATAGTTTCTAAAATATAGTATATTCTAGAAAAAAAAAACACATGTAAAACTGATAAGTGCCAGATGGTACTGCAGTACACACTTAAATATATATAATTATTATATATAATTATATGACAAAGGGGGAAATTAATGTAGGCTGAATATGATTGTTATAGGCTGGAGGAGTCTTTAACACTAAAGACACTAATGGCCTATCAAAAGCCACATATTGCCTGTGGGAACTGGCATATCCTTGGACCTACAAGCGTCACTTTCTCCCTCAGTCACACATACCCGCTCTGTCTCACGCCCCGTGTGAACACTCATCTTTAACGAGGGGAGAGCTGAAACCATGCGTGATTGTTTTAGAGAGGCTGCCCTAAAGGCACGATATCGCTCAGTGTGGGACTGCTTCTCCAGTCATACGGCCTCTCTTGTTGATTGTGCGCCGCAGATCAGCGGCAACAAAGGCGTCATTAGTGGGGCTTTAGTCTCCACCAGGCCCGGGCTAATTATGAATGGGGGGCCCGGTAATAATTCAAGGGCCCATCGGTGCAGCTTGAAACTGAAGAGAGAACTTCACAGATTCAGTGGTGGCGTACTCGGCCCATCTGCCTCCATTTCCCAGCCACCTGCCTGAAGATCTGACCCACGTCAGCCACAAGATTGGAGCACCATTACACACAAGAGAGAGGCAGAGGAAACATATGGGATTTATACCTCGCTTTAATGAATGATTTGCAGTGGCCATTAAAAGCTTTGGACAGTTACCTGGTTGGAGCCCGATGGCCTGCCTGCTAGATTGTCGAACAACTTTTTAGAGTCCAGAGCCTCATGTGAATTGTAAAAATGATCTCAGAGCATCAGATCAAATGCTGCTGAAATACTAAAACTATGGAGAAACAACACTAACAGTCACATTTCAGTATCAGTCAGTACTTCAAATCCTCAAATAAGTAGTTAAACATCCCCATTTGTGCACTGGTGATTTGTTCTGCGCTGCACTGATTACTGCTGTAATTATAAGATGCAACTTTAATGCCAGCTTACACTGATAGTCAATGAAATTACTGTTCTCTCTAGAAGTGATCACTGCTGCTGCCAGAAGAGGGCAGTATCCATTTTCTTAATCACATCTCAAGTGATTTCCCTCTTGGCCAGTGCAAGCACAAACATTGCTCTAATTCCAAACCCACAAAAGAGGGAATTTAAAAGTAAACAAATGAGCCCGATGGGATGATCAGCATTCTCAGATTCACAGCATAAACTCTTTTCCCATGGAGCTGGCTCATAATTTAAGCACAGGACTTGGATTTATCTCAGCTCTCGACTAATTTGGTGACGAAGCTCTGATTTATAACAGCTCTCAACTCTGACGTCTTTTTTTAGAGGGGATCAAAGAGGGGATGAGATCAAAATGCAATTTATGGAGTGGCTGCAGGGCTGAAGCCATTATAGAGTCCATACTGTTTTGTTTTCTGTCAGGTGATTTAAAATACGGACCAAACTGTAGCCGTAAAGTTCGGCTCTAATGCCAGTCAAGGATGCCGTTCTCCTTCACAGTCTCGAGCATGCTTATGTGAGAGAAGGTAAAAGTCAAAATATTAGCTCTAAGAACATCCTTGAGTCGATTCCCAGGATGTTTGGTGATTATAAGTGTTATCTTTAATCTCCAAATCAAAAGTGAATATGTTAAGCATTACCAGTCTTTCCAGATCAGTCATTAATATGCAAGTTCTAATTTGGGCCCCCACGTATAAGTCCTTTCTGAATGGAGGAGCTAATTTGAAAATAATCTAAAGTGGCACACAGCTTTTTGTCGGCAATGACATCATCCTGTCGATTATTCACGCCGCTTCTAAAGACGGTTTCCCAGTGATGGCTTCACTACCAGTTATAAGTGCCGCCTCGGGGCAACAAGCTCTTTCCCTTTGGTTTTTTCTTCTGTCCTTTCCCCGTCCAGAATACTTACATCGAACCGCAGGGTGCAGAATTTGCATGACAAGTCGACCCAAGAGAGGTGGTCATATTTGTGGCCTCGTAACACCGAGCCGGGGAAGAAGCAGCGAAAGTGATAGAAAAGAAAAGAGGAGCTGAAGACAGAGTCCAAAAAAGAAAGAAAAAAAAGAAAAATTCAGGGCTGGTTTTGATCTGGATTCAATGGCCTGGAATAACTGGCCCCTGAAGAGCTCTTGTATCAAATGGTATCTGTGACAGGGAACAGGGAAGGGGGATAAACATGCTGCATTTAACATGTGGACATAACACCTCCCCCTAACACCATCTGGGAAGGAAAACAATCTCATCCGCAGCTACCAAAGAAAGATCCTGTTTTTGGTTGCATTTCATCACCTCAATTTGCTTTAATTCTGAAGCAACAACTCAACTGGTGCTCGAGTTGTGTCTGAATAAATCAATTTTCTGAAGGGAAGAAAAAAACTGCAACAGTATGAGAGTCAGAATGTTTTATTTTAACAAAAGACGGGCTAGCGTGATAGCAGGGAAGGCGCATCGACAAGTTGGCTGACTCCCCTCTCCCTTTGAATCGTCCTCTGCTTTGTAATGTGAGGGTGTTTGGAGGCAGGTCAAAAGGCCCTTTCAACCCAAGGCCTCACCTACTTCCTAATGAATTCCCAGGGTCCATCAACCTGCAGGCGCTCCCATACAAGCTAACCAATGATTACACCTAGAGGGGGAGAGGGGGCGGGTGGAAGAGGAGTGGAGGCTGGTGAGATAGAGCATCCCCAGTATACACACACACACGCACACATACACAACCTCACACTCAACCACCACCACTACCATCGCCCCCCAGATTGGAGGCAGGTGCAGCAGCAAATCAAGCCTCATTAGCTGCACCTTCTGCTAGCGTATACCGTGGACAGATGGAAGCTCGCCCTCACATGTTACCTCACATCAGATGGCAGTTGGAGGAGGGTGGCTAGGGGGTAACGGGGAGGAACACTCGCCCCCTTCTGCCGACACTACTCCTTCCGAGCTACAAGACGCCCCTAAGCGGAGATCTAGTGCCAGAATGCTCCTTAACCTTAATCCTGCTGGCAACAGCTAGTTTCCAGAGAATATCTAACATCACATCAGCTGTAACTTTTTCTTCCCCCCCCCCACCTCCTGTTAGGCCTGGGCCTGGTTAGAGAAGTACATTCCTGACCTAAGGAGGAGTCGAAGACCTGCAGAGGCTTCCCCCACCACCCACCGACTCACCCGCCGTGGTCACATTTCTGCCTGAATCCATGTAAAAAGAGATGAGAGCATGTATGTGTTAGCATGTTGCAGGCACATGATATGTTAAGGCACGCTATGAAGCAACCAGGTATGGGACAGAGCTTCAGCTGCAGGGTATCACATCACCGCTCTTGTCCTCATGGCTCTGACACAAGATCCTGAGCAGCTAATTGAGGCAGCAGCGCAATTCACTGGTGTTGGGCCCAGTGTCAACACCTTCAAGGTAACAGCAGATTTATGCCCATCTCTCTAAGAACATACGCAAAAAGGGTCAAGGCAGGGTGAGGGGGAGGGGGCATGTGCAATCTGACACCGTCTATGGGAGAAAAAATTGTGCCTTTTTGCACAGAAAATGCTGTCATAACCGAATGAGTATAGGAAGCTGGAATTTCCTGTCGGGCCTCTGAAGCTGTCATAGGACTAAGTGAGTGAAACATCTGTGAATAAAGATGCCCACATGATGACGGCAGCAACCCACCTAATTTCCTCAAATGTCAAGTGAGAGCTTCTGCTTTCCAACGGCAAAAAAAATGGGCCCAAAATAAAAAGTTTACAGCAACTGAAAGTCAAAACAGAAGAACTCAGAGGACAAAAAGCACAGGTAACTTTCAAGTGCTTTATGCGGATAATAAGGTCAGACACTATTTTATGACTTAAAACTGTGATAAGTGGTGTTTGGCAAATAAAATGAATCCATATATACGCTGATTTTCAGTTGTGGCTGGATGTGACTAATTTAAGGTTTAGGTTAGAAGGGGTTGGGATAGGAAAATCCTTAAAAGGGTGTTGGTTTTGCAGGGAGAATGAGGGCATTGGTACAATGGGTACTTTGTTTCAGGCTAACAGAGGGAGGGGTCACCGCGGTGGGAATAGAGCTGTGGGATTAATGGATTGAACCTAAGTAGCTGAATCCTAAAGTTTTGGGGGCTTCTACCTTAGACACCACAGCAGTGTATTCCTCAAAATCTTTGTAAGAATTGTGCTTTTAAAATCTACAAGTATTAACACACAATGTCTCTCAAAGCTTCCTAGTTTCATATTCTTAGGTAATCAGTGGCTCAAATGACATTGAGCCACTGTGTAATGTGTAACATAAAAAATGTAACTCAGCATGAAGAAGAGAAAATCATCCCTCAGGTATACACAGCATTTTTCCATGTTTGCCTCTTTCTGCTTATTGTTTTGTTTTTTGAGGCTGTAATTTAAATATTTTTGTTCACACCACAGACTGTATGTAAAAGATATAGCCACAAATGATGTCATCAATTAGATTGGTACAACAGAGCTCAACGGTGAAGTTCGGGTAGTAAAATGCCATTTATATAATGTTGTAACCATCCAAAGCAGACTTACTTCGAGCTATAGCATTTTATTCATTTTATTTGTGGTGTTGTAGAAAATAATTACTCTATCTTACTGTCCTGAACTGAAACAGCGATGTCTCTGATTGGTGGAGGTCATAAATGTTTATACTTGCAACTTAAGCCCAAGTGGCGATTACAGTCAGCAACAAAGCACCCAACCATATCAACAACTACGCTGTAGTTTACAATACACACACACAGCACAAACTACAAAATATGTTCATAAATACATATTCAAAAAATTTATGTACACACTCTTTTCTAATTTTTTTTCTTCTTGTTATTTCTTATCCAAATCAAATCTCTTTATGGTTATGAATCAATTTTTTTTTAATGTCAGTGGAGAAAATAATGGGGGAAGTCACTTGTGGTGCGATCCCTGGTTTGCGAGGACTGTGAAACTATATGTTCATTTGCTAGTGACTTGTGATTTACGATAGCCAATAATCCTCAGATAATTCTCCATTTTGAAATATGGTATGACAACGATTTTCAAAATGGACTTAAGTTATTAATCAATATGACCCAAAATGAGTGACGGAGCCCATAAGCTAGGCAGAAAACTGTTCACAGAGGTCAAGACAGAAAGCTGCTTTTACAGCAAACTTCAATAGGACCTGAAGTCTTTTTGTAACCCTTGCTATCACCATCCTTTTTTAGCAAGGCATGACTATATGAAGAGGTAAGAGCTGCCTGGGGAACTGTCACCTAACACTAGCAATAGCTAGCTAGTTAGCTGCTAATAAGTGGAATGCTAATTTTGGCTAACACAAAAGATGCTTGCTACAAAAACTGAACAGACTCCTTTAGAGTGTCTTTAAGTGCAGGTGAGTGATTAACATTACAAAACATTGTCTACCTATCACTCAAAGCTGCCTTGTCCTTAATAATATATATCTTTATAAGACATACTAGAATATAAATGTGGAATATAAAATTCCCTCTCCTTACAGAGCGTAGGGGGGGAATAATAGTATCCCCAGAAGCAGCTGCATGGTTTATACTAACCACTTTCTTGCCATTATCGAGCTACAGCAGGAAACTGTTTCCACAGAGATAAAACAGCTGTACACTGTACCTACTTCAAATAAGAGATACTCAAATAATACTGTGAAGCCTTTAGTTGCTGAGAAGCGAGGAATGTCCCCCAGGTGTCGATGTACCAGAAATGAATCTTACTGCTTTTACTGTGTAAAATTCACTTGAAGCAGGTTTAAGGCAGCATGCTTAATATAAATATGTAAATAAACACAGTTCAATTCATAGTACAGTCCCAGAAATTAATATAGGGTGTAAAGAGCATCTTCACTTCTTAGATTCATGTCAGGTTAGTTCGACGTGGCGATTTCTTCCACCCCGTAGGCCTCGTTCTTTAGCAGGCAGAGGGGTGACAGGTCCTGCCTTCACTTTTACCAGCAGCAGTGAGAGAAAGAAAGGATGGCACCTTAAACATCCCATTTATTCCACATATTCAAATCTGTTCCCAGCACAATGTCAAACTCTCTGTGATGTCAGGTCCTCGAGTGAATGAGCTGCGTCCGTATTGACATTTTTAACAACATTAATTTCAATCAAGCTGCTGAGGAAGTACTTCTGTTTTGCTGGGAGCTAATGAAGAGAAAAAGACACACATATGGGACTCTTTTCCTTTTTTTGTGTGTCTCATCCTTCGATCTGCGCCCAGATCCATATGCCATATGGGAAAGCACGGATGACAAGATCCAAGAGTTCAATGCATTTCCAGTCTTTCTCCAAATGCAGCTGAAGAATCAAAAAAGGACTCCCTCTCTTGTCTCATATACTCCCCTGGGCACATGAAAGTGAAGGTTGCTCTTGCAGCCCTTTTAATGACAGGCTTTTTTGAGAGAGAGAGAGCGAGAGAGGTTTTTGTTTCATTTAGAGCAAATCTTCATTGTTAATCCATTGCCTGTTGCCAGGTTTGAACGCACGGCGCCATATGTTGCACGCTGCCTCACTACCTTTCTTCTAAACCAAGGATTTCAAATTTGTCATTTTGATATGTTTTATAACGAGACAGCACGTTTCACGTGGGCTGACGGTCCTTATTAATGTAAAGCAGCAAACAGCTTCAGAGCTAATACAATTTATGACAAGAATACACAGCTGAAGCCTGTCAGGGCCATTTTACACGCGACACTCAGGGAAAGTTTTAAAGCCTTAAAAAGTTCAGCCCGCTTTTATGGTTCTACCTGACCCTGGTGGTGTTCAGATCGGATGAAAACCAAGAACATCTATATTCCCTCTCAACTAAAGCATTCAAACATTTCTAAGTCAGTCACAGTTTTGAGAGATCTGGCTGAGTCACAACAATATGCTTCAGCCAAGACGAAGTCTGGAAACCATTAACGGAGAATATAGCACGGCTTGAGCAGAAAGTACAGTAAATGTTAAGCAGGTGAGAGACTGAAACTATAGTAACACAAAACTATTTTGTTACGCCTGCAACTTTATATTTGGGCTCATTTTTACGTTTGAATCCACTGAAAAATACTGAATTTATTTCATGTTCATGAGGCAGAGGTTTGTGGACACCATTTTTAAGGTCACTTTCTGCACTGTTTAAAAAAAAGTAGCCAGCCCACAACATAAACAGTTTTTCCAGCTAGCACGTTCACAGGTGGGAGTACAATATTACCGTGCCACAGTCCATACATTGCACCATTCATCACATAATTAGATTTTCATGAAGTAGATTGCCTCCTTATTGGCTGTCACTTCGACTCTGTGCTGTCAATGTGAGAAGCCCCTTCTGTAGTCCGCTCCGTCAGGCCCGTTTTTCCTTTGCCTACCTGCCAACAAAGCCATAAAGAAATTACCCTAATCATCAAAGTAATTAACATCAATAATTATTGACAGTGGCGCGGACGAGGAGGGAAGGATGGACGAAACAGACGCTTCTCTTTCCTGAGCACCTTGAAGCCAGTTTCCTGGAAGAAGTTTTACACAAAAAAAAAAAGTCCAGTAAGCATGCGCTATAGACGAGGTATAGGAGCCAAGTTGACGTCATATATTTGCTAATGTTGAGCGCCAACCAACAACAGCAGGTGACCCAGCTTCTCCCCCCCTCCCCCCCTCCAGCACACACTCACACAAACACTCCAGCAGTGCCACCCACCCCCCACCACCACCCACAACCCCATCATCTCCTCCCTGGTTGCCAGGAGTGCACCTGCAGCTTATTATCCAAGCCTTTAGGTTTATAATGTAGCGCAGGTGCCAAAGTGCCAAAGCACCATTGTAACACAAACACGCACACACACAGACACGTCAACAAACTAACAGGCACAGAAATGGGCATACACGCTTACAGATGTGCAATGATTAATTAATACTATGGTAGGTAAATCCTTAACATTGTTCCCTCTGAGTGTTGGGTAACACATATGGGAAGAAGAAAATAATTTGCCTTGAGTTGTTCATTTGGTTTCTGCATAAACAGTTATTAGTGACTTTGTTCTCAGGAATGAAAACACCTGACAACATACGATGTGTTCATTCCTCGGAAAAAAGCATTGTGCTGTGATATTAGTGGGATATGACATAATATAAAATCAGCGTTCAGTTTTTTGGATTGCTTTGGTCTGATTGACCCGGTTCCTGAGACATCGGTAGACATGTTTGCCTTCTCTTAAACATAAAAATAAAAGGGCCGCACTCTAAAAGAATAATTCTGAAAAAACTCATCAGCAATGACTTTTTATAGGAATCAGTACCTGATTACTCAAAAAAATAATAATTTTCCACCAAAATACACCCACCATAACTGTCCCACCATGTGACTGAGACAGAAACAGACATGATATAAAAGATGAAGCGGCATCCAGATCTGACAAGTGACTGCATTCTTTCTACTGTCCAGCAGGAGGCCACTCCTCTGGTTGTATAGACGCTGACAGTGAAAAGATTTGCCTCCTTTGACCCATGCCCTCGGTACACATGTTCATAAGGACTTAATAGTCTCAGTCGCTAGTTTCAAATCACACCGAATACAGCATGATGCTGATTTTGCTCATTACAGTTTCCATTAGAGTAAAAAAGAAGGAAAAAAGCATGGTTTGCTCTGCCGTGTGATTAACAACTCTCATGAGCTTGCGAGTGTCTTTCGGGCTCGGTCAGAGCCCATTCTTGCTTGTTATGTCCACTTTCAAAATACCAAGATGACACTGGAAAAAGAAAAAAACAAAAACAAAAGAGAAAGAAATAATACTTCACTAACCAAACAGCGGCTGCATCTATCTTTTATTTACAGTCTGTGTTGACAGCTTGTAAACACCAGCTGAGCTGTAATGTTAACTAGCTGCGCAACTCTTTTGGTTGACAGACGCAGACAGCAGAAAGATAATAGCTCCCATAAAGTCCCCACAGCATGGCTGCCCGACTTTTTAAAGTAACCTCCTCGTGATTTGTAGAAAGAGACTGCCGAGTTTTTGAAATGCTTTTTTTTTTTGCACAAAGTAAGAGCCCTTCACTCCAAAACGCTCCAAAACTGGACAACTCCCACAAAGATAATCAAGGTGGATGACAACCTATGCATTTTAAAACAACTACGTCATTTAAATGTGATCTGTCCCTTTGAAATGGCAAATATAGGCCTATTCCTAATGTAATAAAATGTACCATAATATTATGCTTAACAGTGCCGGGTTAGAGAAAGACATTTAAGGAAAGAAAGAAAAAACATGCGTGAAACAATTTTGGGGGAAAAATATCAACATTTCTGCCAAAAGTCTTCTTGTAGCTGGAATAAATGGCTAGACATCGTGAATAAAAACAATCAACTGAAGAGGGCAGGAAAAGTCAGTCACACTTCAACATTAGCAAGAAAAGAAACAGGAGGTAAGTCACAGGACGAGACTTCCAAACAAAGCAAAGCGAGCTAATCTAATTATCAGAGCTTTCATAAAGTCAGAAGAGGGTTATTGTTATTCTCTCTTGGTTTATTTATCTGTTTATTAACTGAGTGTGTGAAGTGATATGCTCTCCTTCAAAAAGGAGGTCAAAGGTCAGCCCCGTGTATCGAATAGCAGCTTGTGGCAGAAGCTGATATGGATGCAGCGTGCTGTTCAAGGACGCTTCAGCGAGTGTGAGCGTGTGTGACAACGCAAGGGCACCGTGGATGGTTACTGTACTCTCTCCCTGCAAACAGCAAAACTCGTGTTTTTCTTGCTAAACTGGGTCTGCAGCGGGACCGCCAGCACGTGCGCGTCACGCTTCTAAAGCAACACTCGGTTCCCGGTTCAGCAGAAATTCACTTAACTTGCACGCTTTTCATAACAGGCCAGATTATTGTGCAGCAGGGGAACATCTGTCTTTCCCCTCATATCGTTTGTTTGAACAGTTGTTTAATTCCTAACATCCTGTATATTGATATTGTATTATGCTCAGAGAAATAGAAACATACAGTGAGGTTTTTGTTGTTGTTGTTGTTTTGGTTTTTTTTTAAAGCCCTTTGTCGGTCTGTCCTTTTTCACCAACTTTGTTTGGCAATGATTTTGTGAGCTGAATTGATGGCAAACCGCAGGGAGCTCCGGGCGGGCTGAGACACTGACCACAGGCACCCCGATCCAGACTCAGTGACAGAACTTGTGGTGACATCTGCTTTTACTCAGGGAGAGCACTTCAGCACTTAATAAAGCATGTAATCACAGTGTTGTAACTTGGGAGCAGACGAAGCAAAGCAGGCGCGGCAGTGAACTCATCATATACTAACTTGTCCCCGTTCACAAATGTCTGCTTTTGCTTATCTCGTTTGAGTTTATCAGCAATTTTACATTACGACCCAAATGAAGACAAAGTGCCCCTTAAAACCTTTTCGATTGATTACAGCTCTTTGCTGCGAAAGCAAGAAAGCCACTTAACAAAAAGAAGAAAAAAGATACGACTTAAAAGTTGTTGCTCTCTGTTCTTATATACATCTGCATGCAATTTTCTGCATGTAAGTAGACAGGGGAAGGTTGTAGTTTTTAATGCCGGTGTAATTTGGGAGGCTGAAAGGTGCACACTGCAACCAACAACAAAAGGGGGTTTTGTAAGCTTTATGACATCTGGGATACAGGTCACTTTTATTACTTCCCAACACAACATGCTGAAGAGGCAGATGGGCCACATTGCTGAAATATTTTGAGAAGACAGAAAAAAAAATCTCTCAGGTTGCCTCTCGCAAGCTAAAATGTGAAGGTTTGCAGCAGCGTTGCAGTATGCAGGCAGGCTGGAATGAAATTCACTTTGAGTGTGTTCTCTGCATCTCGTCTCATATTTCAGCTAAACTGCCTGCTCGCCAGGGCCAAGGAATGCATCAAGCACCATAAATCAGGGGCTTGATAGGAACTTGGCGGCCAGACAGCGGTGCAGAGTGCTGTGTTATGTAGCTACAGTACAGTAAAGATGTTTTAAGGTGAACATTACCATCTTGGAGGAAGAGGGAAAAACGAGGGGGAGGATACTTTGATTCAGGGGGAATTTTGTCCAAATGACAGAGCAATGAAAGCTCTTCTCACCTCCTTGAGCCGCTCACATTCCTGCACTTGTGAATCATTATGATCACCCGGAGGAATACAGGCCTCAAACTGCAGTCTGGCGCTGCTTTTAATTTTATTTATGCAGCAGAGTTTGGACTCAGGAAACATCTTTATCCTGAGGAGTGTGTATATGCAGGTGGGCTCGCTCGAGCTCTATCTTGTGTCTCTTTCTTGTCAAGGCGAGAAAGAGGCAAAAGAGTTCACGTACAAGAGGCAGCCGGCACTGTGTGTGCCAGGTTTGTTTGTCACATCTCCGCCTGTCTGCGCCTTATGCAAATGGGCAGGGGGGCTGGGAGGGACGGCTCCATGGGAAACTGCTGGTGCTAATCCAGCATGTTGAACAGGGGAGGAGAGGAGTACTTTTCAATAAGCACCCCCCACCCCTCTGTCAAGTCAAACGCACACAAACACAAATGCACGCACACACGCACACATGAATGATGGGTTCTCATCCCATGTGCGTGTGCACTTTCGAACAAGCATCAGAAGGAAAACACAAAGACACACAGGCGCTTTCTCCCTCTCACACACACATAAACACTGAACACCTGTTTCTTTTCCGTGCATCCAAACAGACATGGTTTAATATGTGAACAAATCCCACGATCTTAAGAACCCACTCTCAATCCGCAGGGTGTAATACCGGGGTGCTTTCAGTGAGATAACAACAAGGCTCAGTGTGATCGGTCTGTACTACCACCTATAGATAGACTAATAACACGCTCCAGCCACAGTCCATGACTTAGACTATGAAATTTATGCAAATTTGTGTGGGAATACACAGATCCGAGAGCACTATTTAGGACTAGTGCATTTTTAGACAGCCCTCTTTTATTCCCAAAGCTCTCTTCAACTACATTTTTGCAAACAAACGCGGGCTGTTGCCTGAGATCTTGAGGGTCCCTTCATGAAGGCTGAAGTTGTTCACTGAAAGAGGTTATCGTCTGTGAAATTCCTAAAATGCTGGAAGTCTCAAATATTTTTAGCGAAGCAAGTCCTGCTGTCGTTAATGAGTTAAAATAACTATTTTGGGGAAATACTTAAATAGAGATTCACGTCTCTGAGTGAATTCTCCCAGACAACAGATAGTTAAAATACCCAGCTTTATAGAACATTTGAAGCTATCTACACCCTGGTGCATAAAAAATAAAAAATTGTTTATAGTGCATTTTCCCTTTTATACCAGCTGTAAACTCAGTGATTTTTGTATAACTTATGAATTTACACTGTATTAGTTTATCAAGATAAAGCGAGTGATTTTTTTGTTTATTCAACAGAAAAAATTATGTTAAACTCACAAATATACATTGATCAGCATGTAATAATTTACAAACTGATGCGTGCTCAAAATTGTGTAATTAATGTATCAAAAATAGGAGCTGGCTCAATTACTTATTGTCAGCAGATTAAAAATGCAACCCTCCCATCCCCAGCAACCTGACAATGAGCTGACTGAACCACAACAGATCTAAGCTAGCATTATGCTAGCATTATGCTAGCTAATGTTAGGCTCCTAAAAAAATTACACTTTCCCTCTGATAAACAGTTTCATTACATTCTCACATCATGTTTGAGTTTATTTGTGTCTGAGGCTGTGTCCAAATTCAGGGGAAGCATGCTTGGAAGGCCGCATTTGAAGGCCGATTATATCACAGTGACGCGACGAAGGGTGTCCAAATTCAAAGTGTCCTCCAAATGCGGCGACAAATGCGTCCTTCGTTTCCCCGGATTTGAAGGACGGGTCGGGTGTGTCCTTCGTGGCCCACCATATCCCAGGATTCATAGCGCGGCCCAGCCAATTCCAGTTTCCAACAATGGCAGCAGCTACTTAGTTTTAATTATACTCTTTCTGGGTCACAAAATAATCTTTTAAGATATTTTCAGGCGAGATTGTAGCTGTGTAAACTTCAAATATCTGCTCGATTTATCAAGACATCACATATTTGCAAAAGTGCTCTGACGTTTTCGGAGATGTCTGTTACCCACCAGCTCGACAGCTGACCGGTAGCTGAAGGCTCACTAGAGCCGGCGAAACACCGGACTCCTGGCACATCGTTTTCAGACCCTCCGCGGTCTTTTGCTACTCAGGTTAAACATGACATTTAAGTCACTTAGATATCATGTTTAACCTGAGTAGCGTTATGTTATTGTTTGGCTTTTTTCAGTGTTTTATTTGTTCC
>VVHJ01045942.1:0-12708 GCA_015107715.1 Tylochromis polylepis
GATGTATGAAGCTGAGGCAGGGTTGAGGCAGGGTTTTCAAATAGTAGACCAGCCAGATAGATATGCTTATGCTTTCAATCTATCAAACTTCTGTTATCCCCACAGGTAGAGGCCCTGCTGTTAGGAGACAATGTTGGATCTGCAGTGAGACTTGTGAAATAAAATTTGATTCGTCTTAAGCTGTGAAATGAAAGAAAATAAACACGACTTCAAATGGCAGACAAATCAGACGTCTGGTAACATAAACAACTTTTATCGGTTTCCATGGCAAAAAAGATCAAACCAATAGAAAGTAATCTAAAAATAGTCAGCCAAAGAAGTCTCCAGAGAGCACGCAGTGGTAGGCTGAGATGTGGGCGTTGTATGTCCTGAAGCAGTTTGAAGGAGAGTTAAAAGGAAGTGCAAGGACAGGAAACTGCTCACAGGGTACATGAGCTCTTCTCTTCTCTTCTCTTCTCTTCTCTTCTCTTCTCTTCTCTTCTCTTCTCTTCTCTCAGGGTAGCAAAGTAGCAGGCACTCTGTAGTTTCACCACTTTGACACTTTTGACTTTCTTCTTGTCTTATTATTCTCATGGTGAAACTTTGAGCTCCCCGCAACTGTTAATAATCTTTTTTTTTCTTCCATGCCAATCAGACTCACTGTGGGCTTCATTGACCTGACATGTAGTTACATTTTTCAGGAGGTGTTCTTGCCAGGTTATGTGGAAGGTTACGGCGTAGGGTTAAGAGGGGTTTCTGGTTACATCCTAACTAAATTTCCTGCTGAAGCATAATTCAGGCGTCAAGAGAGGGGTGACATGTAGCAGAGCATGCTTCCTGGACACAAGCTGGGGCCTGATTACCGCAAGAAATCGCTGGGTCACCCAGAGTTAATCGAATGTTTTTAAAATTTTATTTTGAAAAAAAAGTATAGAAATTCGCACAACGGTGTTAAATATTTCCCCCATAAAGACCACATTTAAGGACCTCCCCTGTACCCTTTATGACAAGTTTTGAAACTTCAGTATATGTGTATAAAGATGTGGTTTGACGACCATTAGAATATTTTCTGGGTTATTCCAAGCGTTGCTACATTATGATGCAAACCTGGTCATTTTGTTCTACAAGCACGCCTGAAATTTGACAGAAACCACTCGTGTCAGAAAAAAACTTCAAGGGTTACTTCTGGTTGACTTTCAAAGGGTAAAGAGTTAAGTTAACATAGTAGGACCCACTGAAGCAGCCCACCATTGCACCAGCTGTTTATCTATCATGATACCATAGAACTTTGTTTTTTGTCTCTTTTTTTTTTGCACCTGATTGCACATCCATTCCCTTCTAAGAGCTCTCACTCAATTTCTCTCCTTTGAGACTGATCGAGCTCCTTCACGCTAAGTTGAAGGATATAGCGAATTATCAGTGGATCGATACCAACACTTACATCCCCTATGTCAGCCGTCTGTCTGAGAGATGGTCAGCCAACAACAGCTTTGTCTCTGTCCTGATGTACCGTGATTTGTGAAGACCGTTGTTACATTATTAAGACTGAACAGCACCACAATCACAACTTAATTTGGGGCTTTACTAAAATGGGAGAGCCACTCACTGTTTCATCATGCAGAACCCAGTCATTACATCTTGGTGGATGCTGCTGTGAGCAGAGGCTCTTAGGTTAACCTCTTCTCTCCTCTCCCATTTTGTTAGAATTAATGAAGTCAATGTGTATTCCTAGTGTAGCTTTAAAGTGCAAGGGGAGGAAAGCTGCATATGGCAAATGGCCTGATGTTGTCTACAAAGGTTTACCACAAACTGTACTGAGGTTGTTTGCATGAAGTGAGTGCGTTTAATGAAGTCATCTTTTAGTCAGTTTTGCAAGAGGGAGCATATGGCACGTGAGTATATCCTTGGTATGAATTCATTAAAGGTTTTATAATTTTCTTTATAATAATGTATTTTAGATGGTGTTATGTTTCTTTTAATTTGCTGCTTCAAATCTTGAGCAGATACTTTTATGTCATGCAGGGACTTTTACTGGGATGCAGGTGTTTATCACAGTCTCAAAGAGAGCATTATGCTACCTTGTTTGCCTTAGGTCATAACAGAAGATAACTGAGAGTACTTGGTTGTAGTAAAGCATCCTTAGAAGTTTATCTGTCCCACTAACCATGACTCTTGGTGCATAGAAAATGAATCGCATATTTAAGTCACTATGTTTGGCAGCAGGTCCTGGAGTATATGCATCACTGTATTCCTCCTTTAATACAGGGAGATGCAGGCTTCTTTAGATCATCCAGATCTGCTTATACTACTTCTATCAAGTTATATGTATAACTTTACAGAAAGTATGTATATTAAATATTGATTTTTTTTCCTCATAAAATGGCAGGATATCAGATGGCACGTTGGAATTCCATTGGGTATGCTCTTGTCTTTTATTATAGATGATTTTAACTAAGACCAGAAGAGACTTATTTGACTTGAGTTTTATTGTAATTTGGCATTAGTAGCCACCTGTGCCAAACATGCTGGAGATGAACATGTTACCACTGCCTCTCCACAAGAGCTTTTGTGACCCCATCAGGGATGGGCTGAGGGTGGAATAATGTCCCCTAACTAGAACAACCTCTGTAATCACTGATTACCACCTACAATCTTCTGTAATCAGCCACCTCCATCTTGCTACAAAAGTGTGTGTGGGTGTGTGTGTCAGAGAGAGAGAGAAGGGGTGGGGGTTCTGAACACATGCGTAGGTTGTTAATGAGGAGTTTTGCTGTAACCTTCTGAAAATGAGGGAAATGCAAGAGAGCAGGATGAAATATCACAGGCGCATAAAAAGGACTGAGTGACTTGCCTGACGCAGTCTCTTACTAGTAACTGAATAAATTTGTTTTACTGAACAAAAACTTTTTGACTATTTTTTACTTTTATTGGACAGTGGGGCAGAATCAAACCCAGGCTCCCGCAGCCTTTCGGCACATTGGTCCCATGCTCAACCAAGTAAGTTGTAGAAACACCTCTATTTTTTAATTTTTATAACAACAAAGCCACCTCCACGCTGTAAAAAAAACTGTCAGGGCATACTGATGCATACTGATGCATTACGCACATGCATCATTTCAAAGGAAGTCTCTGGTACAATGCTGTTTGGAAAACACATCAAAATACAATAAAAATGTTAAGTCTCACCGTTGCAATGGTTTGAAGGAGAGCTTTGTATTTCAACACGGTAACACACGGTTTTACTCAGTTTATCTATGAGATAAAGACACACTTATAGATGCTAGGAATAATACAGAAAGCTAATTACCAGGTCGTGTTCAGGGAGCCAGCTGAGAGAGGGAGGATGTCTCTCCTCCTAGTTCAGTGATCTGTGTGAATTTTAGATCACAGTTTTCATATCCTGAGTTTTGTAGCCCAGGAGAAACACTCGGCAGAGGGAGAGAGGAGGGGGCAGGACGACTGAGGAAGAATGGGGAGGACAGGCTGGACCATGGTGGATATACACTCTACCTAATACATGTTGCACTCACTGCATATTTTACTGTGTTCTGCAGTTGTTTGAGCTGGATTAACATCATTAATTGGTACAAATGTGTTTACAAATTTGGATAGTTTCAGCTGTGTTAAACCAGATTGTGATATATTGTCTTGTATCCAAATGTGGTTTAGATTTGAGTTTTATGCTTAATGTTTGGTAAAATGGCACATGTTATACAGCCTGGTGTCATACAGGGGCCGATCAGATGGCCTCCACTGTTCAGTCATGCTCTTCAACAATTCTCATGATTTCCAGAAAACAGTGTTAAGTCTTTAAAAAGTGTGCAGGTCAGCAGTAAATGTCTACACAGTGTTTTGACTGTTTTGTGTATTTATCAGCATCTAGTTGGAACTTTATCTATCTGTAAATTTTCTACTTTTGTGCTTTAAGGATGCGTAATGACTGTTCACAACATTAAATAGATCAGCAATTCTGAGAAACAGTTCCTTTATGTACTGTTATTGTCATCTGCACTTTTAGAATGGTCAGTAAAAATGGTTTATTTAGGTTGTTTCTCGGTTATCCTTGTTAACACATACATCAAGCACTAAAAGTAGAGTTTTTAGTTGCGTAGAAAACTAATGCAGTAGTTTTTATTCATCAGTTAATTCTAAGAAAGAAAGAAAAAAGGCCAGTATTCAGCGTGAGCACCCACTGTATTTAAAACAGCACTTTCTCAAGGTACTTGTCAGGAATGTGTTTTTACTTTTAAGTGTCTAAAGTTTAAAGGGACATTTTCAGTAAGTTGTTAGTGTAGGACACAATTGTGATCTCTTATAACAGCCTCATGTCACTGAAAATGTCCTGGAAAATGATTTCTTGGAAAAAGCTGAACCCTGCCTGCAACTGTAATAGCATAAAAATGTATTTGTTATACTGTTTACAGCCTCAGGTCCTTTTGTAGTGTTGCTGTATGTGTTCTGTGTGGCAGGTTTTCCTCAATGGAGCTGAGCCATTGCTTTTGTTTTACACACATCTGTGCATGGCTTTACACTAATCTTGAGTTTCAATTTCATGTTTACATCTGTTGATTTGAATAACTTTAATTCTTTAGCTTTTCTTTTAGACAGAAAAAAATGAGGACGAGAGGGAGAGATGGAGAATGGTGTGCCATAGAGCTGTTGGGCCTTAACGCTTTGGCCATTAAGGCACTCCATACTTCTTTTTTTTTTTCACTGACTTTTGCTATAAATGCTAGCACTCAGCTTGTCTAACTAAAGGAAAAGCATGTTGAATATACCAAATAAATGGCAAGACTTTATCAGCATTTTCCAATTTAAAGACTATATGTCCACAATTGACTCGCAACGCCCTCACAAACTATTCAATAAAACTGATAAGATTGTTGTTTTTCATTTCTGTTTATTCAGACGTGTATCCCTCTTAAATAATTGAATCTCAGCATGGTAGTCATTAATGTGTCATCAGCACCTCTTGAATAAAACAGTAAGTACAAATTGGACCACAAGCATAAATTCTGCAATCTGGTTGCCATTTTACAGATAGTTGAGCTTTTATTGGATGTTTTTGAAGACCAGAACTAGCTGACTGGACTATTCTGCACACAGATACAGATGAGTTTAGCTCTTTCAGTGTATGCTTGCTTGTGTGCATGTGTGGAAGCCATTGACTATGATAATGGAAGTCAATACAGAGGCTTGTGTGATTTGCTGTCTCACGGGAGCGTTTGTCTTTGATTAGAGTGCAGCAGAGAATGGGTGAATGCACAGGAACCTTAATTGTCTTCCTGAATCACTGCACTGTGACTCCTGACAGTAAAGCTGACATGACCGACTGACTCCACTCTCTGGAGTACATGTGCAGTCAGTTATGGCCTGCTGTTCAATAGTCAGGTTTTCATGTATTATTCTGAAAAGGTTTTGGCCTTAAACATGTCTTAAGCAGTACATGAAAGCTGGCAGTTTTATTTCTTTGTCACCAGTCTCAAGCTTTCCAGCTACTTTAAAAAGTAATATTAGCAGCAAAAGTAGAATTCAGATTCTCTCACCATCTCTTAAGTTTGCAGATTGAAGACATCTGGGTGAAGCAAATTGGTTCAGCTGTGTCCAGCTAGCTAATTAAGCTGAAGCTTCTCCATGAGTTGGTGGAAAATACTTCGGTTGACTTTGAAATGTTTCCAAGTGATTAGCTTTGACGCACCATAATCTCGCCGGGGCCTTTCTGTGTGGAGTTTGCATGTTCTCCCCATGTCTGCGTGGGTTCTCTCTGGGTACTTCAGATTCCTCCCACCATCCAAAGACATGCACTTAAGTTAACTGGTGATTCTAAATTGGCCATATGTGTGAATGTGAGTGTGAATTGTTGTCTTTCTCTGAGTGTTGGCCCTGCGACAGGCTAGCGACCTGTCCAGGGTGTACCCCACCCCTCACCATACGGGAGCTGGGATAGGCTCCAGACAGAGGATTGATGGATGGATGGATGGATAGATAGATAGATGGCTTTTTGACACTTTCCTCCTTGGAGATCCAGTACCAACACTACTAGATTTTATCTGTTCCTAAAATGCAACCTGATGCTCTTTTTTCATTTTTCTACTTTTAAGGTTGCCAGACGTGGCACATTCATCAAATAGACTGCCTAGTACTACTATGATTATGATTTATTGGGATTTATTTTTGCTTTAAAATATGCTAGAGCTGCAGCTGTGTATTTTACAACAAGCTCAATACTATCAGTGTTTCTTTGACACCTTCTATATACTGACTAAAACAGTTTCAAATATGCATAAATAAAAACACTTAAAAAAAATTATCTTCTGGCGAATATTGAAACAATAAGACTCTCCGTCCATGCAATTTCTTCTACTGGTCCAAATTAGGGTCTTGGTGGGAACAAAACTCCCAACCATCAAGCCACAGTTCGCCCTCGATGGGTTAACAGGACCTAAATTACTTAATAATATGGTCAAATATTGCTACAGTAGAAATAATCAGAGTTAAAATTATAGAAACATACAGTAGTTGGATTTTATTCATACATAACTTTATGTGAAAAATCATGTAGATTTAATTCATATTTCATATATTTTGAGAAAAACAGAAAAATTCTGTAAAAATTTACGGGAAAAATTGTGTTATATTACAGCATTAAATGGCAGGTTCACAGTGGGAAAACAATAGTTATGAATGAGTTTTTTTAATGTTATGTCAATGTTTTAGTTTACATATACTGTAACCACTAGCCTTGGAAATAACTCTTACTGAAATGTGGTCAATTTCTTATACAGACATGTTAATGTTCCCAACTTAGAGCGAAAATTAACATATTGCTCAGTCTATTCATTTCAATTTTTAGAATTTAGATTTTTTTTTTGAGAGAGAGAGAAAGAAAACAAAAAACCTAAAAGTCTTTAAATGCAAACTGTAACTTTAAGTACAGCCTCATGCACACAGCTTGAAATCCAGAAGTGACAGATATGCTGCGACTCGTTTTGAATTGACTGGCTTTTTTTTCTCTTTTTTTCTTTATTTAAAGCATACCCTCACACCGTTAAATAATTAAGTGGTTGCTGTGATAAGGTCATCAGTCTTATCTGAAACACTCAACTCCTCTGATAGTTTGCCGTGTTCACACTATCAGCGGAGCAGCTCAGGGACACCTGCTTTGATGCGTTCATCAGGATGTCACCTGCCTTTTTTCAGCTTCTGTCTTTGAAAATGTTTGATTGAGGTAAAAAAAAAAAAATTTTAAAACTTTTCAAAATTTTCCACATTCACAGGTCTGTCATGTATTATTGGATTCTCATTTATTTTAAATACACTTTCCTTCAAGGACACACAGCCACACTCATGACACAATTTAAAACAGCTCTGGGAAAGTTGAATAGCAACAGAGTGATGCACTTCATCTGAGGTGGCTGGTGTAAATTGGGTGAATCAGTATTGTAGTAGAACTGTGAATGATGCTGACAGCTGATGACTTTATTGATCCCACTCCTTTCTTGCTGCAGTGCCGTTGTGTATTGTAAGAGAAGAAGAACATCGTTTCAGCCTGGCTTTGTGTCTTTGTCTGCTGAATCTGAACTGAAACAGTAGGAAGTAGGAAGTCACATTTTTGTGTCCCTATGGGGCTACAAGATTTCCATAATTCCACATTTCCTTTAAAGCCAAAGCTGCTTCTTAAATTCTAAAGGTAAAAGCTATATTTATATATATTTATATTTATAAAAGTTATGTTTAAAAACTAACACTAATGGCAGACACTGACCTATGAATGAATATTACATATTTATTTGTTATAGAATAAATGCTTAAGCATGATTTTAAAATTCTGTCATTGCACAGTGTGTCCATCAGAGTGACTCCATTTACATCATTTACAGTAATTCGCACGGTCTCCAGCATGCACATAGCAGAATAGCATCACACAGTAGTCGTGTGGTCGTGTGGAGTAAAGCCACAGTCTTCACTTGAAGTTATAAGTTTGTGAAAGACAATGCTTGAAAGCTCCAAAGCTTCAGTGGTGCCAACTTTTCCTTTTTCACTGCAGCTGTAACATACTACTTCCACAAACCTCAAATAATCAACTGTCTGTATCGAAGTCTCAAGTCTTTCATTATCCAATAATCCATTATCAGCTGGCATGTTCTCCAAATACAGTGCACTAGTCTGTTTTTACTTTTTTATTTTTGCCTCCCTATCTGCTGTCTGTCCACTGCGAGAAGCAAACCAACCATTAAATGAATGGAAGGAAGGAGCAAAATAAGATTTGAGCTGGAAAACTGTTCAGGATAATAACGGACAGGAAGGCTGCAGTGCAGTGCTGTGATGTGTGAAAGACATGAGAAAAGGAAAAAAAAAAACATTGACTTCACAGGCATTTTGATGTTACATCTTTTGACAGAACAGCTCAAATTATAAATGGCACACACTGTCAATCCTTTTTTTTTCTCCAGGTGTATGAGAGGGGAACCAATGTGGAGCAATTTGTTACCCGTTTCCTGCTGAAGGAGTCAGCCAATCAGATCCAGTCTCTCCTGAGCTCTGTGGAGAGTGCCGTGGATGCCATTGATGAGCAGCACAGCCAATCAGGGTGAGCCAATGAGGGTATCACTGGCTGTTATGTGTGAAATTGGGAATGTGCGCATGTGTGTTTGTTCGTGACTGTGCACATGTGTCACGGTATTATGTGTAAAACTCAGATTGTCAGCGGCTGTAATGGGAACCAGGCAGTGTTTCAAGCACAAATCGTCTTTGGTTAAAACGTCTGTCGCTCTTGCACGCACACACAGAAACCAATTTTCATCTCCTTCATCAGATTTTCATCACCTTCTATCTCACCTTCATTCCTCTTTTGTATCACTTGTGCGTAAACCAATTCTCCAAATCCAAGGCATTTTATTGTTTTTTTTCTCTTCTATTCTCTGTTCCTCCTCCTCACTTTTTTATCTAATTCTCTTTTCCCCCTTCCCACCTCTCCATCCTTCTCCATCTCTCTATTTTTCAGTCATCTACCTGCCAAAGTGAGTCCACGGATGTCAGGGAAGCGCTACGAAAACACTGTCCCTGACTATCCCCCTAATAACAGAGTCAGCGCCAGGGAGGCTGTCAGGACCATCAATACTGCTTCAGGTGACAACTGCAAACACACACACACTGAAGCACACGCTGAAGATTGCATCATTGGAGGCCATCCTTTGTGTAATTAGCTTCACATCCCATACTTTTAGCAAGGTTACATTGGTCTGACTGAGCAGAAATCAAACTCTAACTGCTACTCATCAATTTTACTGCGCACACACTTATCCTTATGTAATTTATTCTCCATTGTAAAACACCTAAATCAGCCACCTGCACAGGTCTGATGCAGCTTCCCCGTAGCGGAAAGGGCAGTGCAGAGAAATTCTCATGGAAATGAGGGAACAGGTTTTTGAGGAGTCAAGAGCTGAACTAAAAGCAGGGGAGGAAGACAGCGAATAAAGAAAGTGATGGCTAAAGAAGAAAAGAGAGAACATGGAGTTTTTTTTTTCAGAATACCCCACAAGGTGTTAAAATTTAAGGATAAGAATGTATTAGTCCACTCAGCACTTGACTGTCTGGTGATTTTCTATATGAGGATGTGCGAGAGCCTCAATATTCTCTTTGTAAAGTTCCTTTTATTTTCTCTCTTTTACTCTGTTGGTCTTTCTCTCTGTGTCATCCTTCACCAGCTGGTAGTTAGCACAACACTATCCCCTCACTTTGACACTTTGTACCCTTCAAACAAATTGCTTTTCCAAAACGTGACACCTCACATTTTTTCAATAGGGTTTTTGTACTTTAGTCTAATTACTTTGGAGTTTATTCGATGAGACACGTACTTGAAAGTCAGGCATTTTCTTTAGTGAACGGACCCTGAAATACAATTAACTCTTGGACTGCTAACAAAACTTTATGTAATGTCTGATCACTGAACTCTTGTGGTTCATTGACATCATTGTGCATGGACGTGAGTTTTACGTTATTATGGCTCCAGCTCCCTTTGAGCATTATACGCCCGGATGACTTTGCATAATCCTCTGAAATCAACAACAGTGGAAGTGGTGCCACTTTCTGCTGTCCAACCTTTTCCTTAAATCTAAATGCAAAACATATACCTTGAAACAACTCTGTGAACTGCCTGCCTTGCCAATGAAATGATGTGAATTTTAGAGATCTACTGCTATTTCCCAATCAGGTCTGGAGAGCTGTTAGTCACTTAAAATGGGGGGCCATGCCTGCAGGAGACATGGTGCTCAATGTTGCTGTCACTGAGTGGGCCACTGACACCTCCTGCAAGCTTGCATAAAGTCATTCACATAAAGTGATGGTCTTTATCACCACTGGGTATTATTAAATGTCCTTCCTTCTGCTGGGTATGATTATGAATAAGCTCCAAACCACTGCCCTGGTCATTCTGAGCACATGCAGCTCCTTGTACTTCTGCTCAGTTAACAGTGTCATAAACCACAGAAATCTCCCAGCATTCCAATCCAGTTATGATGCTGATACCTGCAGAAATGCCTTGTGTTTGTATGCAACGTGCATAGACCGGAAGCATTCGTTTAGACAGGGACTTTCATTTCCATGAGGTATGGTTACTATTTTATCCTTTTTCAGGTAATATGCTTGAATGCTTGGTAGTGATTTGTTAATGCACATCCTATTTGCACATCCTCACCATTCCTTATTTCAAGTTGTCCTCCAATCACTTCATTGATATCTTTTTGATTTTCCTTTTCAAACCTTTGAACCAGTTCTTGCCTGGTGTGGTAGCTGCCCAGAATTGTTTTGTTGTCAGAGCAGCTTTGTTCCGTAATGTTTGTGAGTTTAGTTTTCATTAAACTGATGCACAAGTTCTGCATCCCTTGGGCTCCCAGACTTTTCATTTGTGATTCTCAGTGACCTGAATTTTCAGAATTCATGATGGACACTATTACAGGGCCCTGAACTGCCCATGCAAAGTTATAATCTAATGACACCAGTCTGCTCTCTATCTGACCTTAATTATCTGCCACTAGTAATGTGAGCCAGCTGCCACAAAAAGTTGGGTTTTGTATCTCCAGGGAAGTCTGCAAATATTAGACTTCTTCACCTCCCTCTGTGTGAAATCACAGAGAACCTTTAATGCAAGTGCACACTTGAGAGGTTGCAGCTGTTTCTATTTCGGTATATTGCAGTTTATGCCAGATGGTTTCCAAGCTGAGCTTCACATGTTACAGAGCCAAATGTGCAGAGGTTAAATGTCCCTTGTCTGATGATTGGTCGTTCCAGCACTATCACCACATTGTCACAATCAAAGCTCTTCTGACTTCCTCCATAAAGTGAGAAACAGACTACCATCCTACGTGTGTTCCTTACCCCCCCCCCACACTTTGGCAGAATGCAACAACACAGTGTTCTCATTGTCAGGCTTCATCTTTTCTGATGGGAAAGTACTGAGAAAATGACATTGACTGTTCAGACTCCGTACATGGAGTTTGAACAGACAAGGTCCTTTACCTAGCAGTATATTTCCGAATCATACAAAGTGCCTGCCGAGCCTCTTCATCATCTTTTACGAATGTGGTTTCAGTGCATGGGTTGGTGCCATTCATGGTTTCTTTAGTTTCATGTCACTGGAGGAAAATGATTTTCTGCTTGGCTTGTGAGCAGAGCGGCTCTTTCTCTGATTGTACGAGGTCATCATTTGCCAAGTTCTCTATCTACTCTGATGCTCCTGAAGAACATCCAGCACCTTCCATTTGTCTTCTGCTCAACTCTGACAGCTACAATCAAGAGTCATGTCCTCTAGTAGCATCTTTAGCGGGTATCCAATACCAGTCCCATTGACTCTAGATCTGAATTTTGCATTTATCATATACCTGCCTCAGTGCACCAACATTGGATGAGTGAGATTCACTTGCTTTGACATATGCGCATTTCCAATGAGAACCTTCTTTCCAAATCTGATTTGGAGTATCTGAACTGCAGAATCGTAATCATTGTCTCTTTGGGTGAGCCCTGCCACTAGTTTTGCGGATGTTTTCGGGTAATTTTCTTGATATTGCAAAGGGAATCACTGCTATCTCATAGTGGCTCCAAAACAAGAAGAGACCCTATGCTTGAAACTAGACATTTTCTTGCATCAGTGTAAACCAGGAATACACGTATTTCATAGGCTTAACTAGTTTCTTGCCGTTAGAAAGTAATATCCTTACATTGCTAGATAACTTATAAGAGCATTATGGGTAGTGAAGTCCTTGTAATAAAACGTAAGGCAATTATTAGTGTATTAATTCACAAATAAACTGTACACTGTCTGTCACAGTCTGGCAGAGCAGACTGTATGAGGTGAGATGGTGGACCCAAAACGCAGACACGGGAAGACGAAACTTGACTTAACCAAAAACACACTGTTTATTAACACCGGAAAAACAAATGCAAACAAAAGGCAAGGTGGAACAATAAGAAACTAAACATAAACCTAAACTGGGTGAACTAGAACAGAACATGAAAAAACCTAGACGTGAGTACCTGACATGGCATGACAGACCTGGACATGAAACGCGGCGTGGGAAAATGACGGACCTGGACCTGGACCTGGACATGAAATGTGGAAAATGACGGACGACCTGACAATGAACAAAGGGAGACAGAGGACTTAAATACACACAGGAGGTAATCAAGGGGAGTGGAAACACATGAGGGAACAGCTGACATGAATAAACATAA
>VVHJ01045944.1:0-11871 GCA_015107715.1 Tylochromis polylepis
AACTTTGATAGGGATAAAAAGAGGAAAACTCCAATCATAAAGCCTGCATTTTTCAGAAAAAAAAAAAAAACCTACCTGGAAGCACCGTGTGAGAATTAAGGGTTAAATTGAAAAGGGATTTCTTTTTATTTCTTTTTTTTCTTCATAACTGAGAAGTTATGAAGGAGGTGGGGGAGAGGAGGGTGCTAGCCAAACTAACATCTATCATGGACAATCCCTCTCACCCACTGCATCAGACTATAGAGGACTTGAGTAGCTCCTTTAGTCAGAGACTGAGACTCCCTCCGTGCAGGAAGGAGTGCTACCGCAGCTCCTTCATCCCTACTGCAGTCAGGCTGTACAACAAAGTGAAGTAGTACTGGCACTTGAAATAGTACTGGCACTTTTACCTTGTACTTCGTGTCTTCCTGACACTTAATATTTTATCTTTTATTATAATTATGGTATTTTATATTGTATATTGTGCCTACTCTTGAAGATTGTGCACCTTTTTCTACCCCCTTTGTACTACCTGTAACTTGAGCTGTTGCAACACCGAGTTTCTCATTCGTGAGATTAATAAAGTCTATCTTATCTTATCTTATTGCATTAATACCAACAGCATACTACAAAGTGCTATGCTGTGATATTTTCTTGCCTTTATGCTGCCATACAGATTCATCACTCCATGAGACCTAATCATACTAATTTTCAGTCCAGGTGTTATGTAATTTGGCATACCTCAACCTTTTCTCCATTTTCCCTCCTTAAGAATGTCTTCCTGACAGCCATATTTCCACTCAGACCATTTCTGATGAGCCTTCAGCCAACATTAGATGGTCCTTTGTTAGGCAAATGTGTTAACCACTACACTATGAAAGCACTTTATTAAAAAAAACAAAAAAAAATCTACAGTATCTCCAAGGCAGCTAGTGAGAGGCAGTTTTTCAGACACTGAAGTGATTAAACTGAGCAGGAGACAAGGTTCTTCCCCCTTTCAGCTGAAATGTTAGATGCATCTCTCAGTTTCTGTCTTTGCTGGATTTCTTTCCTATTTCAAATACTATTTATCTGCTGTAGATATTTTTTAGGCCTGCCACTTCTTCTTTTGTTCTCCACTTGTCCAGGAGACACTCAGGCAATAGCTCTTTGTGACTCGCCGTGGTGAAAAAATACAATTTTATGCCTGTCAAACTGTGTTATCTTTGGCATTTTTCATAGATTCAACTAAAGAAATTGGAACAAACTATGTGTTTTTGTAAACGATTGCTAGCCGTAAAGTGCCTAAAGATGCAATTTAAAATTGGTTCTTTGCTATGTTGTCATTATGTGTAGACACAGCAGTGATTCATCCCTTATGTTAGGTGCCTTTTTTGTTCTTGAATGATTCGTAGGCAGGTTTTTAGTGTCTTAACAAACAAACATTCCTCTGAAAATGCTCAGGTACATTGAATGGACTTAAAATGAGTGAAAAAGCAGCCAGTGCCCAAAGAGAGCTTTGAAAGACCCTCAAAAAGCCTGGAGAGCTATCGCTCAAGAATATCTGCCTCCTTGGAGGTAAACTATAAAGAAATGAGGGCTTGCTCAAGATTAAAAGATGATTAAAAGATGCATTTTCAGCACCAAAATTTTTTGGGGGAATGTGGATGCTCCCAAATCAGCTCTGGAAAATGACAGTTATAAGGGATTTTTGGGGACGTGACTTCTACCTGCTTTACAGACAGAACTTCTGTTATGAGGTCTCATCTTACTTACTTTAAGTACTGTAGTATTATACTGAGTGATGTAGGAAAGACTCGGAAACTTTACTTTTCCCTTGTCTGCAGTCTAGCTCTAAGTGTCATTATATCCCTCCCCTCTGTTCCTTTGCCAGATATGTGGTCCATGCAATATAGTAACCTGCTGCCCTGACCCTAGGTCCTTCACATTTATCCCTCTGTGTGCTTTACTCAGACAGGAATAAAAGCAGAACTTCATGGAACCACTGTTGATTGGGAAATCAATATTTCTGTTGTCTTTTTGTGTCAGAAAGGAGTTTCTTTTGTGCTTTTTTCTAAGAGAGTATAAAAATAGGCCCAGTTAGAGCCATAATCTGGCGAAATGCTGCTTCACTGCTGCAAACCAATTAAACACAAATTTCTCAGTTTTTTTGTGGTAATCTTAAAGCTTACCTGTCATGTTTACATTTAAGCATGCGTAAAGGAAATATGTTAATCATCATCTGCAACTCTCGTCTGCTCGTATATTCCCCCTTCAAAGGCAGTTGGAACCTATTACCTTTGTGAAAGGATAGTTCTTGATTATATGACTTGGCAAATAACATAATATTTTTTGGGGGGAGAAATTGGTGTGATTAAGATGGTTACTGACTTTGACAGTTATACTGTGTATTACTGGGATACCCAGTATAGCAGATGTTCTTCATGTACATCTGGACAGAGAAAGCATATCTGGAAAAGATAGTTCATGTTTAAGTCATGCAGAAATGCTGATTGTTATGTGAATTTCAAATGCTAGTAATGAATAAAAGTATGTAAAGCTGTTGTATGTAATTATAAAATTATTTGATACTGTCGGCACCAGTACATTGATGCTGAGGCATAACAATAATTAGGAGTTGATGTAAAACATTATTCCCAAGGAGTTGTATCTAAATTGTTGCACTGAGTCCTTCCTACTACAATACAATTTGTGTGGCTGTCAAAAGAATCTTCTTCCAACCCATTTTTTTCTTTACTTTTTACAGCAAAAGCAGTGAGGTTTAAACATGTGGTTCTGGGTATTAATCCTTCAGTTCCACTTATAGCCTTTTGTCTTACACTTTCTTCAAGTCACTATTTAGCTTTTTTCCTACATCAGCACTGGTGTCTTGGAGGCTGTTGGTGTTTCTTGGCTCATTACCCCTGCAAGGGCAGTTGGAACCAATTACTACAGTGAAAGGACAGTTTTATTTTTTGAATTCATTGTGGATATTAATGGTTGCCAGAGGGTGACTCTTGATATCTTTGATTACTACTTATCTTTACTGTTGAAACAGCACTAAGACAAATATTTGTACTGATGAAATATCAGTTTATGAGCTGTTATTAACTTTTCACAAGTTCCCAACACGCTTAAAATGGGATGAATACACAGGACAGCAACTCCTGAGTTAAAACGAATCATTTAACCGGTCCTGGTGTTGCTGTAGCTTTACAGTATGGTACCCTGATTGCAGTGTATTAGGGACACCATGTTTTCTGCCCTGCTTTGTCATGTTCAGACCTTCTCTGTGTACATATGTGGAACACAATGGGGCAATATGGATGATACTCAAAGATATTTGATATATTTCATTACCTTTATCACACTTACACAAAAACAGCTAGACGTCATAGGCCACAGTTTGGCAGTATTTAATGTCACCATTTTATAGACCTTACACATGTCTTAAACTATGCTGTGAAGGTTTCAGCTTTTTGTCTCATGAGTAATCACTGAAATCTTTCACATATGGTTGGTCCTAATCCAGACAGTACAGTCTGTGCTACAAATGTTTAGAGTTTTGATATATTTGTCAACAGTGAGCGGGCTTCTTCCTTCCACTGGCTGGGTGTGGTCTTTGTCTGGATCTTTGGTGTGGTGGGGGACATGTCACAAAGTCCCTGACCTGCCCATCTGCTACTTAAGCGGCTATTGAGAGAGGCCTTTAGGAGGTCTCCACCTCGTTTTCCTCATCTCTGCTCTCTTCAGAAGTGATGCCAGGACAATAGAGGCAGAGCAGCGTGCAGGGCTTCGCACCAGCTGTGAAAGCTCAAAGCATTTCTCAGTCCAGATTTCTACAGCTCACCCACTCGTTTTACTTCTTTGAGCCTACTCTTTCCTCTTTGCCTCTGCCGTCTTTAATGAGCTCCTTGTCACTTTATCAATCTATCACATTACCCTGCTGATTGCTCCTGTGTGAGTCCTGCTATTACGAGCTTAACTTATCATGCCTTTACGGCTGTCATTAAAATTATGTATGATGCAGATTATTATTTTTGAATGAAATTCACTTTTTTTTGGGTGAAAAATGGATGTGATTGGGTCCAACGTTGTTCTAAATCTCACCGGGTTGTCAGAAACGGCGGCGTCACTGCTCTTAAAGTTCCACATCATAAATATGCCTGCTGAAATCTATGTAGTGGGTGGAGTACTAATTTCCCTTACCTTTTATAAATCTTCATCATTCACTAAACAAGGTCGCCTTTATTCTAAACCTAAGGATGAAAACTTTTTCCTGTTTAACATCCACACAATACTTCTTTAAGCCCACGCCAACTGTCTGGCCAACATATGTAAGTAAAAGCACTATTCTAGAAAGATAAAAGAAAGCTCAGTCATAAATATGAGTTTAAGAGATTTAGAAATGTCATCCAGTATTTTCTAAAACTGTTGCTGTATTTTGTTTAATTTGGGCCCCTGCTGGTTTTGCTGAATACTAATCTGTGTTTTGTATGTTTGCAAAGAGAATACAAAAAAATATTTGGAGTTTGATGTCATCAGAGTTCAGAATTAACTTGATATTGCTGTCTTGCTCCGCAGGCATCACGAGACTGTGATGAGCAATCGCTTTATTCCCAATGTTTGTACGTTTGTGTCTTTGCTTACGCATCTAAGGTACACTCACAGGACTTGTGCATGCAGAGTTTGATTGATGTGTGTGATGATTTCCCAGTTGGCAAACATTTACATGCGCACTCCGTCATTTGTGGCCTGTTTGGATTGGCAGACTTGCGGTCCTGATTGGCTGGTTTTGCTGAGGAATACGTGAGATGGATTTGTTTGACTGGGCACTCTAAAATACGGGGTGCGTGGATAAAAACTACATTGCCTTCAATTCACCCCTTGTTGGCTTCAGCGGGCCCAGCTTTGCATCATTCACTTACTCACAGGTTTTTGCACTAGTTCTTTCCACGGTGTGGTTTTTATGCACGGCTGCACAATGAAGGTGGAGCGAGGAGCACTAGCTATGAACAAATAAGGTCACACATACATATATTTGCATTAACCTCATACATTTATGATCAAGAACTGAAAAGCCACATTCAATGATTAAAAAATATGTATTTTGGGAAATTTCACATCTGAAAATAGAAATTACCCAAATCCTGGCCTTCTGAAAAGAAGGCCAGGCTCTTTCCCAGACCACAGCGTTAGGATATTAGACGACCCAGAAAACAATAGAGCACCAAAAAGCCTCAAGATCATTATTTCATTTGGACATGTTATACATAAATATACAAAAGCATGTTCTCTCCTGTGAGTTCTGTTCCTTTGACTGGACAGCCAGTCAGTCAGAAAGTCTCCTCTGGAAGTCTCCTGGAATCTGATGGGAGAACCACAAAGTTCCCCAGTTATCTTTGGATTTCTCCAGCTTGTTTTATTAAGGACTCAGCCAAACGTTGCCTTTCCCCTGCTGATAAGACAGCTCCCATCATGCCTCACTCACATACATGAAGTGTAGGGAGAATACTGCTGGCTGCTGGTGATGATCTAAGCTTACTCTTGCTTTTGAACTCTTAATCCAATAAAAGTAAAGTTTGTGTAATACCTATACACTCCAGAGGAGAGAGTACAAAGTCACTGGGAAACTGAAACAGAGGCACCTGATATTCATGATGGAAACAGCATAGTGGAGACTGGTATTTTTCTACACTGCATTGGGCGGAGAATTCCTATTTATATCGAGCAGATGTTAAATGGCTTGTCTGGTTACCAGTTTTAAAATTTACAATATGCATATGTGGTTGAGGTCAAGCCTTAATCTGCTTTCTGAAAGTTATATATAGTACAAAAGGTTAGAAAAGAATGGTAATTAAACCAAGAATGCATAAAAGGGACATAAACAAGTATGAATAATGCATGACTCCTCGCTGTGACACCAGTGCAGAAGTGTAGCATTATGCAGCGTCCCAAAAGAAAAAGCTTTTATTTATTACTTTTTTGAATCTAATTTTCTGTCTTATTCATTTATCTTAATCTTTTATTATTTGTGTTTTTGTTAGTTTGCAGTCAGTGACTTTTTTAGATCGGGGTAGGCAACTCCAGGCCTCGAGTGCCGGAGGTCATTTAGCAATTTGAATCAGCTGTGTTGGATCAAGGACACATCTAAAACCTGCAGGATACCGGCACTCGAGGCCTGGAGTTGCCTACCCCGTTTTAGATAACACCACAGATTAGGTTTTAGATGTGTCCTTGATCCAACACAGCTGATTTAAATGGCTAAACGACCTCCTCAACATGTCTCGAAGTTCTCCAGAGGCCTGGTGATGAACTAATCATTTGATTCAGGTGTGTTGACCCAGGGTGAGATCTAAAACCTGCAGGAGTTCCCCAGCCCTGCCTTAATGTATTTTCTTGAACTCTTTCCCCCTTAAAGACGACCTCCCCAGTACCCTCGATGACGTGCTATAACACCTCAGTATATATGAATAAAGTCATGGTTTCATGACCATTTGATGACGCTGACCAGTTTGTGTGTTTTTCCGAGGATAGACTGGCAGTGAGTACCCTCACTAACGTCTGACGCAGAAACCCCTCAGTTCAGAAAAGAGCTCCAAGGGTAACTCCTACTCCTCCTTCAAGGAGTAAAGAGGTGTGTGATGTGGTGTTTTACCTGTGTGGTGTTTTCACAGCTCCGTTTTAAAAGCTTAACGTGCGAGCCAGCTGTTTGTTATTCACACTCCACATCTGCAGACACTTAGGCTAAGGGCTCCTAAAATTAACACTTCATCTTCTACGCAAACCTGCAGAGGTGGTCTCAAACATTCAAATTAAAATCAAGTATAAAACTATCATCTCTAATTGGTGTGACTTGTACAAATGAGAGAACACACCCGGTTCATAACTGTGTGCTCACACCACAGCCAGGACTTTCTGGCTCAGATAAACTGCTTCGTCCACACACCCCACCCCACCCCTGCCCACCCACCTCACCAGTCTGAGCCAAGGTCTGAGTAACCCCCATCACTCAGACCAAGTCTTCTCTTTGCACTACTTCCACCTTGCAAACTGTTCTCTAATGTGTGCCTTTCTCTTATTTTGTATACATTTCTCCTGTTTGCTATTTATTCCTGCCGTCTACTGTTTATATTTTATTCCAGCACAGTTGGCGTGGAGCACCCACAATCGGGGTGGCTGGAGCTCAGGAGGGAGAGCAGGTCATCTGCTGATCGGAAGGTTGGTGGTTCGATCCCTGGCTCCCCCCAGTCTGCAATCCAAATATCCTTGGGCAAGATACTAACCCCAAGTTGCTCTCTGATGCATCCATCGGAGTATTAATGTTAGTTAGAAAGCACTTAAAAAGCATAGAAAACAGTGCTGGTGTGAATGTGGCATGTTGTATAAAGTGCTTTGAGTGCTCCAGGAGAGAAGAAAAGTGCTGTGTCAGAATCAGTCCATTTACATGTACAATGACAATAAAAGGCTATTCTATTTATAAAAATATAACGTAATTTAAAAAAAGCAATATTGAACACAGGCGGTCACTGATGAATAAAAGGTTTGACTGTGCTCTTTACATAAATGTATTTTTCTCTTATTCATGTGCACAGTCACACAGGGCCGCAGCCTTCAGCTGACTAATTATCGCGTTATGTGGCTAAAGATAATAATAACACAGGTCCAGGCCTGTAACGGCTCACTGTCACTGCGTGAGTGTTTAACTGCCAGCAAAGAGAAGACATCAACACTCTGACTGAAACAACGCCAGGCCTCAAAGAGAGGCTGACCAGAGCTGCGAAAAGCTCTCCACGAAGGCGGAAACCAAAGACGCCACGGAAAGATTCTTTAAAGTACCTCAAACCTGCACTTTTTGTAATGGCCAGCAGGGGGCGACGACTCTGGTTAAAAAAAAGAAATCTGATTGTAGTCGATGAGGAGACGAGCCTACTGCTCACGTGCTCTCTGGGGAGGCTGTAGGTTAGGAGGTAGAGGAGGTCATCTGCTGATCAGAAGGTTGGTGGTTCGAACCCCTAAATAAAACTAAATAAAACACGAGGTTTCTACTAGACTCACAAAGGACCATAAAGAAGACTAACACACCAAGCTCTTAACGTTTTAGTTTAGAGTCACCTGCAAGTCTGCACTATGAAGTGACTTTGACAGGATCCAGGAAATCTTCCCCTTATCTGGCTTCCCTTCATCATCAGTCAGGTTAAGTGGTCACACGTAGATGGTTATCAAGTCCGTGAGTCACCTGAGGGTTTCCCAGTGTGCTGCACGAGGTTTATTTGAAGCAGGAAGGAAAAACAGAAAAAGTGGTGACTGTGTGAGTAAACAGAGTTTTGATACCAAGTCCACAAATACAAGCAGGTGTGGGATCAGATATCAGTGCTTACAGGGCCGTAAAAAATAGAATCAGCAATAAAGTCGTGACTAAGAGTCTTTATCTTACTGATGCTCGTTACTCTCGGCACTCTGGGGCCTGATGGAACTTTTGGGAATTCTGACGCTATTCTCCAGAGATCTTATTGGTCAGTCAGCGGTGACCTCACACCTATCGAGCAGCATCAGTTACCATGGCGATGTATCCCGGTTAGACGTGAACCACATTCACAAACGGGGTTAAACCTGAAGGTGCCTCGATAACCGCAACACAGCAAAGACCTCTGCGCTGGCTGTTAGCTCGGCGGGCTAATGCAACCCGCTGGCTGCTCTCTGTGTCTTCCTGCTCCCACGATGCATTGTGAAGATATAACGCACAATAAAAATAGACCAAAACCAACACACAAGTCCCACTTCCTATGACAAATCAAATCAGTTTATTTCTAGTGCCCCAACGGGGCTGAGATCAAATCTGAAACACGTTTAACCAAAAAACAACCTGGAAACTATTCAGGGGACGTGATTACAAGCAGTTTATACCATTCACATAAAGACACAACGGTAAGCTGGACGGAAACTGAAAAGGCAAATCAGAAAACGGCAGAGATAACCTTCTCAAGGTTAAAACAAGAAAGAAGTGGTTTCAAATAAATATAAATGCCTTAGAAGGAAGACGCTCGCTTTGATGACAGATTAAATCTGCAAATTCAAGAGGAATGAAAAATAGCTGCATTTTTCTTTTCTTGAGGTTTACAACATGGCATCAGCGGTCCAGGGGACAAAGTGATATTTGTGAATGTTGCTGCCTGATTGTGAGCAGGATTTCTGTGGTTGTGATTCTGTGATAAACTGTGTAAAACATGGATGCGGCTTCTGTGTCTGAAAAGCAACTCTCCACCACGGGGTGATACCTACAGCTGCAAAACAACCTCTGTGGGAAACGGCGCTGTGCCCGGACCTCTGTTAACACTTCCATACTCAGTGACTCATTGGGGTTCATACTGAATAAAACGGTGACTTTAAGTTTCTTTAAGTTTGTGAAGACGTTTCAGTCCTCATCCAAGAAGCTTCTTCAGTTCTAAAAACAAAGGTGGAAAGTCCCAGGTATTTAACCCCTAGTTGGGGTTGTCCCCTTAGGAGGTGGTTGTTAAAGAACTCTTAAAAAAAGTCCAGTCACCATCTTTTTTCAAGTTCTTAAGACATCCACGAGAAGCTACACGGACATATTGAATAAAACATTAAGAACATTTTGCAAATTCTGGTCATTCTAGGCTTTCACAGTCAGATTCGTTCTCTTTAACGTCCTTTTTAAAAACACCAAGATGGTAACAGTAGCTACATCTATCTTTTACACCACCAGGTTTTGATTTAATTTCCATTTGAAGGAGCTTATTAAGGAGCTTCTGCTTGGTTTAAGGGGCAGATATATCTGAGTATCATCAGCATACAAGTGATTTAAATATGAACACAAGGGGCAGCTTCAAAATGTGACAAAGGGGCCCACAACGGAGCCCTGTGGTACGCCACAAGCACAGTCACCAATACTGACGGAAATCAATATTTCTGGCATGGTCTGCTGTATCAACAGAGGGATCAAATAAGCTCAGCTGATTCAGCCAGCATCACCAGTACATATCACAGCATAAAAAATATTAAAAAGTGCAGATTCAGTGCTGTTTGGCCAATCCCACTGAGACTGATGGAAGCTCGCAACTGTGTATGATGGAAACCAGCGTGTGATCTACTGATAACTGGAGCACAATCCTTATTTAAAGACGAAGGTTCAACCAAAGCTTCACAATCACTGAGACTAACAGTCTGCGAGCTGTTTCCATGTTATCCAAATGTTAGATGTTACTCACAGCCGCCTACCAACCATGGTGAATTTTGGTGGCAGTGGGCATAGCAGGCCCTTCCACTCTTTCAGTGGTATTTTAATCATGTAACGATAAAAGGTATGTGAGGCTAATGGAGCTTCACCCAGATGACACAACCGTACAGCCTGGGGGTGAAAGTCAGCTGATAAAGACCGCTCCACCTGCCTTTGAATTACTCTGTGGCGCAGGTGTGACAGGTGTGAAACATCTGGCTGGTGGCTCAGACGATCTGACAGTTCACACAAACATCGCCGTGATGCCTTAAAACGGGCTTCAAGTGCGATTTCCCTTCAGGGGATAAAATCAAAGCAGACCTCGACCTAAAGCCTCTTAAAACATTCATAATAAATACAGTTACGTGTACTTCTCTATTAGTGTTTCCTGTTGATTTTACACTGGAAACAGCCAAGTCTGACATTTCACAAGACCGTGTTAAACTTAAATGGCAACAATAATGAAGACGAATTCTTCACCGGATTACAGAAGTTGATAAAAAGTCCATAACTGTGTGTTAAGATGAATATACTTGTGTGTGCATGAAGTTAGATTAAATCACCAGATTTTCCCAGCAGGGTTTGGTGTGACGTTATCTCCGATAAAAACCAACTTATCTGGGTGGAAAAGTGACGCTCCATCCACACCCTGCAAACACGCTTTGAAGCCCTCAATTTTTAAGCGATAACAACTCAGACTTGTCGTGTTTTCAGCCTGATTCCGTTCACGGCTTGATGTTAAAGCGGAGATCAGGGTCCACATCCGAACTGTTGTTGTCGTCGTGCGCCTCCATACCTGACTGGCTTTGTGGAACTGCTTCTTCAGCCCGGCCACAGACATCCTGGACGAACGGCTTCAACCCCGCACAAAATGCTCCGGTAAAACGTGTCAACACACGGCCGACGGAGGCTGGGCTCAGGAACGAAGCAGCCGACCGCGCAGCTCCGGGCTCATCAGCCACCTCCGTTAGGATTGCAGCATGACCCCGAGCTCAGTGAAGCTCCAACGGCGGGAGGCCGGCCCAACCGGAAGCTGCTTCAAAATAAAGGTCTCCGTGGGTTTTTTTTAAATAATGAAATGCATGACATCACTGAGTTATACCGAGCAGCAGGGCTGGACTGGGACATAAAAAAAGGTATATGAGAGAGAGAATATGATGTGTGCATGTATATTTTTCGTTTTGTTTGATTCCTGATATTGAAATGGTTTCTTGGTTGGCACAGTTGTTGTTGGGTTACTTCTTTGTTGCACACTTTAGCTGTTAGGAGTGGCTCCTGGTCAAAGTGGTCATGCATTTTACTTGAATCCTTGATTATGTCCCTCCATCTATGTTCTCAACACATTATTTTCACCTTCCTCTGCTGTTGCCCCTCCTTCTCCACTTCTCCATGGCTGGTGCTAAATTTGACACATTTTGCTGGATTTATTTTCAGTTTCCCAAAAGGTTGATTCTGTTCATCTGGACGTAGAGTTTTCAGTGGGAGAAACGTTTCGTCACTCATCCAGGTGACTTCTTCAGTCTCAGCTGACTGCAGGTTTCCAACCTTATAAACAGGACATTTGCACAATGACACAAACCAGCCCACTAAATGAACAATGAGCTGTGAGGTCAGTTCCTTGATCATTAATATGCAAATTGTCATGACCATTGATCAACAACCACTGATCAATGTCC
>VVHJ01045950.1:0-12655 GCA_015107715.1 Tylochromis polylepis
GTAGAGCTTCAACATGCAACAAGAAGAAATGGGAGTGAGACAAAACATTTTTTGGAGCATGCAGTTTATTGAAAACAACAAACTGAAACAGGCAGCTGATCAAAAGTTTAGGACCACATGCCTTTAAAAGGCCAAATCTGTGCAAAAATGTGGATTCATTGTCATTTTCTGTCAGGTAGTCACACTGTCATGACGGTCTGACGGCAAAGGCATAAAGACGTTCCCTTTTTGAACGAATATATATATATATATATATGTGTGTGTGTGTGTAATGATATATAATGATATAAAGAAGAAGAAACATTTAGGCATGGTTAGTTTAGTCATTTACAGTTAAGTTATTATCTAAATCGCCTCTTTTTGGAATTCCTTCCTACAGGCTTTAAGTTGCTTTTAACGACTGAGCGATAGAAAACCTGCATCATTTTGCTGCACACGCGGAAGCATCTCAGCTTTTTTTAGGATACAGCGCTCGCTCATCCCTCATCACATCGCTCATCACAACAAGAAACCATTTCTGATTGAAACTGTGATTTCGGGAGGGGCCGTTTCACTCCTGGATGCTGAGGCGCTCTTTGAAGCGCGCCTAGGCGTGGCAGCTGGGCCTCCGCTCCTCACAGCATCTCTCTGCACTCTTACATCATGTCCCCTGGTGAGATCTGTTCTACACAGCCACATCTATATAACCCACCCACCCCTGTCTGTTGTGATGGGGGAGTACAATGACACAGCAGTGGTGGACCCATTTCAGAATAAAAGCTTCTTTTCATGCTATGGCACTGACCCACATAAGCACGTTTGGCTCCATCACTGCTGAAGGAGTCTTTAGAGCGCTACCAAGCCACGCTGCCTTACACTTAATGAATGTAATTGTCACTGTGATGAATAAAAGAGGACTCAGTATAAAACTGAGCACTTCTATAGGAAATCTATAGAGTTTCCTATAGAGTTAAGGGTTTGATACATTAAATCGAAACAGCATTGGTTCCAAATACTGAATTTAAGAGTTATGAAAGAGACAAAAAGGAGAATAATTTGATATTTTGAGGGTATTTTTAGTATGTTTTGTTTTATTTTTTCTGGTTTGGGATTACAGGGCAGTGACAGTGAGCAGAAATACACTTCTGTGTCATGACCTGAAACCCAGGTCAACAGGGCTGAATGTATGAGGCACCCTGACAACAGCAGCTTCACCTCAGCAGCCAGTTTGCTCAGTTCCTTCCCTGAGGATAATCTCTATGACAACATGTTTGTGGACTGCTGATCCACATTTCTAATGAGACTATTCATGTGTATTACATTCAGCAGCTCAGACCTGCTCTTTCCACTCAGTTATCCACGGACAAATCCAAACATTAAACCAAAATTAAAGACTTTTTAAAAAATTAAATGTACTATATGAATAATATGTCCCGGCTCGGCCACAAAAGAAAAAAAAAAGATTTTGTTATCCCCATGAGAAGACTCGGGAGAACAGTTTTACAAATAAAACAATGCGCTTCAAAGTTACTTTCCACCAACATCATTATCGATTAATATACATTATTTATTTAGTTCATTGATTGCAACAGATAAAGTTTTTCATTTCCTGAATAGTTTAAGTGTGTTTGTTGTGCTGTGTTTTTTAGCACATTAATGACAGTGCAAACATCAGATGTGTGACTTCCCATAGATAACGGGGGACATGTATCACCACGAACACTTGCAGCTGTGATTGTGCTCTAAAAGCCACATCTGTTATCACCCAGCTTTAAAAAGTAATCTGCATTTCATTTGGTTCGGCCTGTAAATCATTCTGAACTGAGCCGATGAGTTTAGCTGCGGATGACTCAAACAACACAGACATGGAGGATTACAAGTTTCTTTGTCAGCCCTGTATTTTAGTCTCACACCCTGTGTGTGTGTCTGTGTGTGTGCTGTATCCAGGCTTTATGCGTTCATACAGTCAGTGTCTGAAAAGAAAATCTTTACAAACAAGCATGAACTATACATTGTGCACCATCGGTGTGGTTCCTTCCTTTCGTTTCAAGCACACAGTGGCCCGATGTACTTCTGTAAACTCAACACAGCCACACCCCCCACCCCCACCCAGTCATCCAACTGTTCTGCCAGCTGTCTATTTTAGTCCACGTAACACCCTTCAAGCAATTACTGTCTGAGTGGTCTCCTGGAGTTCATCCAGAATATTCTCTCCTGAGAATCTGTGGATAACCAAAAAGTATATGACAGACTACGAGGCATCCGAGAAGCTTGAAGAGGCCATTAGAAAAGGAAACAATCAGGTTTGCAAGTTCAGAAGCCTTTTATAATGAAGTTAGTACATTAGTCAGGCGACTAATAAGATTCAAGTTTTCTGCTTTAATAAAATTTTATAATAAAATTGATCTGTAGTTATACTCTTATTGAAGTAAAAAATAACTGCTTTTTCCAGGTTGATATAATACCTATGGAGAGATAATAACAGACCAGTAAACTCAGACATATAAAAAGCCCTCACCCCTGCTACACAAGAGGAAGACACCCACAGAAAGAGATGTAAAATGACCGCAATGTCATGTTGTTTGGACTCTTTGTGGTTTGTCTCCTCAGGTCATTTTACATTTGCACAGACTTCGCATCTCTTTTTGGCCATTTTGTGTCCCGTTATATTTTTGTTATATCTCTCCTCTGGTTTTTTTTCTTTCTCAACTTCTTTTTGTCAATTTGTTTTATTTTGTCGTCATTTTTATGTTTCCCTTTGATCATTGTTTGTTCTTTGTTTCCTTGTTCCATTGTTTGTTCCTTTTTTGTTGTTGTTTTAATCACTTTACATTTTTGTGTTTTTAGAGCTGACTTGCATCCAGAAAAAAAACCCATTTTATTGCATCTATTCTATCCCTCTTTGTTGTTTTGTGCCCATTGATAGTTTTCCTCCAGCTTGTTTTTTTTTTTTTTTTTTTTTTTTTTTTGCTTTTTATCTAGTTTTATTTTTTATCTCTCTTTTTTTTTAAATCCATCCATCCTCTACTGCTTATCCTTTTCAGGGTCATGGGGGGGCTGGAGCCTATCCCAGCTGTCTTAGGGCGAGAGGCAGGGTACACCCTGGACAGGTCACCAGTCTGTCACAGGGCTAACACATACAGACAGACAACCACTCACACTCACGGGCAATTTAGTGTTTCCAGTTAACCTATCCCCACTAACTGCATGTCTTTGGACTGTGGGAGGAAGCTGGAGTACCCAGAGAGAACCCACGCAAACACGGGGAGAACACACAGAAAGACCCCGGCCTGATGGCAGAATTGAACTCAGGACCTTCTTGCTGTGAGGCAACAGTGCTAACCATCATGCTGATCTTTTTTAAGATGTCTTTTTTAATTACAGCTACTTGTATTTATTAGAGATATTTTATTATATTTGGTAACTTTGTAATATATTGTATTATTTAATTTAGTTTAGTTAGTTGCTGTTCTTACCGTTTTGGAATAACTGACCACATGATTTCCTCTGGGATTAATAAAGTATTCTGATTCAGATTTGTTATGGTTTTTTGTGGTCACTTCACCTATTTTAATGCCCCTGGATTGTAGGCTACATGTCCTTTTGGTCATTTTGCCTCACTTTGCTATCAATTTACAATTCTCTGGGATCATTTTTGTCTTTTTCTCTCATCAGTTTGCATACCATCTTTAACTTTTTAAAGTAATTGCAGCAGATTTTGTGTTTTTTGTGTCGTTTTGTAGTTCTGTTACATCTGCTATTTTTTTTGTGTTCCTTTTTACATTTTACATCTCAGTGAAGGTTTGTGTCCTTTTGTAGTGGCTTGAACTTTCTATTATGTTATTTTCCAGTCCCTGCATCACTTTTTGTGTGCCTCTGTGGTTAGTTTGCGCCTTTATTCAGATATTTTGCATCTCTCTGTAAACAGATGGTTGACTTTTAAACCCAAAATATTGACAGTAACTTCAAGTGGAGCTGAGTGGAGTGTACAAGTGCACGGATCCATGGCTATATCAACAAATAATTTTCAGTCTGACTTAGTGAGCTACAATGACATTCTTCATGAACCGTTAGGAATTAGTGTTACTTGTTAGAAGTGTTGCTTATGCAATCTCTATGAAGAAGTTAAGCATTACTTATTTTGACTTGTCAGAGTGACATGTGAACGGATTTCCTGTGAATTTCGCAAACAGATGGCTCGTAAACCCAAGGAGCACTTAAATCACTTAGCTTGGTGAGCTTGATCTGGGATTTCCACCACTAGATGATCTGTCTGTTTTCTGTGCAGTTTTCAGACACATAAACTTGATTCAAAAGCAAAAGATACTAGAAATGTTGAGGATGCTAGGCGTGAGCTATGCTTAAGCCTGTGGAATCGAGAATACCAAAGCTATGTCCCAGGGTGTGTTGTTTCCATTTTGATTATGTATCAAAACTGCTGGGAAATATGAGAGTTCATTTTCTCCTGAAGTATTAAGGAACCATTTATTCTAAGCTGGAACATACCAAAGTTATCATGGCAAGGCGTTGACGAATGACTAACCCATCCTTACTTTTTAAATTAGAATGATCTATTGAGTCTCTGTGGCAGGCTATTGATGGGGAGGATGTACAGAGTGGGTGTTAATTACCCCATCACTTTGAGCTCACTAAAGAAGCCTGTAATGAGTCCAGTGTGAGACATGCCAGTACACGTGGCCCACTGTGACAGCAGTCTAACATGCACTATTTTAAGGATCCTGTTTGTGCCTGCATTTTTTTAATGTATATTTTTTGCTTCCTAATGTTCCCCAGTTTTAAAGACAAATGGATATCTATATCTAAAATAGATATCTATAATATCTATAATATATTTAAACTTAAATATAAGAACTTTCTTAAGTTTGAAAATGTATTTGCTATAGTCATTTTGATTTGTTGTTTATTTTGGGGACTTTAAGCAACTAAATCATACTGTAATAACTACAGAACTGCGAAGTTTTGAGGAGAATATTGTTAATTTCATACTAATATTAGTAACTTACCCTGTTCATAATTAACAGATTTCAACAACTCTGATTTGCCTCTGGGGACGATTGACAGCGCGCCTTGGCATTCTCAACCAATGAGCGAGCAGAGAGGGCGGGCACATCCATACTGTAATCAATCCTCTGATCGAAGGCGTGAGTGGGAGCTGCTGTCTGTCCTGTGTACTTGCACACGCGGGGTGAGGAGCACAAACTAACCTCTGTCCTGCTCTCCACGAAAAAGTTCCACAGGTGAAGATAAAGGACATGGGGGACAGATTTGTGGTAGTCCCTGTTGGCGGAGGAGGGACGGTCCCCGCACAGGGGGCTCACTTGGACGCGGTTGTCGCTGACAAGGTACTCGACACCGGCGGCGGCGACAGCAGCAGCAGCGCCGACACGGGGCAGGAAAAAGAGCCGCTTGAGGACTCCGTGTTCGAACCCCTGGACCCCGGCGCTGCGGTGCCTATCCTGGAGTACAACAGGGAGCCTAACAAGTACGGTAAGTGTGCTACAGACAGGCGCAGACTCCGTGTCCCACTTCTTATCTCACCTATCAACCTTTTAGAGGATTAGCTGTCGTGTTTCTCCCGGGCTGTGGATGTAATAAAACCGAACCGTGACAAAGCAGACCTGCCGAACCTGTTCACATTGACCACAATAATCAAAACTTTATTGTTTGGTATCCTGGTGCCTCATATGGAGATTTTGCCGGCATTAAAAGTTCCGTTAGACAGTTTGGAAAATTAAAATGACATCTCTGCTCACCTGATTGAAGCGCACTGTATTTGCTTAGGTCCCTGTAAATTTCCTCTGTCTTTTATCTAGAGTCCAGTGTTTGTTTTCTGCCAGACAAGGCAGACTAAATGGGGTAAAATAATATGACAAGGTTTTGGCGCCTAGCTAGCGTACCTTGTTTTGTTCTGTTCTCAGCATATAATATGAAGCAAGGTGCTCCTGTGGTAACCTTTGTCTTTCACAGTGGTCTACAGCTACAAATATACTTTTAATTTCACATAGTGCGAGACATTTCCCAAATCCGCTGTTCTTGGTTTATAGTAGGTGTCTCTGAGCTGAACCACAATTTAGCTGCAGGCTTTATTCTCAAGCTTTGTTCCTCCTTCTTGCAAACAAGGTGCATCTATAGCAACAGGTTGGTGCTTAGAAGGTGCTAGAAGAATTACCTGCCACTTAATGTACTTTGAGTTTATCTGTGTTCATAAGGGTCATCCTGCTTTGCACTTGTAGGGTTATTTCATATGCAACTATAAACAATGTTTAGACGCCATGAAGGGAAGGTCAATTTTAGTGTTAATAATTAAATATGGATGAAAAAAAAAAAGATAAATCTCAGGCTGGTAGTGGTGGTTACTGGGTGGGTACTCATGATGAAGCATGGTGACAGAGGAGACTGTTGCTATTGACGAAATGTGCCAGTAAGTTATGTTAGGTCCAACAAAAGTATCCCACAGGCTCAGAGCCAGTATAAGATGCTGGATCGGCAACACGTTTCTGGTCTCGTTATAGCCTCTGTTGATTTAGAGCAGAGACTGACATGAAGCGACAAGTACTCGAGTGGATTATTGTACAGTAACCGTAGGATATGTGGAAAGATGGGTTCAACTTGTATGAAAAAAATAACCTACAAAACAAAACAGAATTTACAAGCAAAAGGTCGCTTGGCTTGATTCCAGCCGGAGACACAAACTCATTTTGGGGTCGTGTCAGGAAAGGCACCTGACATTAAACTGCCAAATCAACCTGCTGTGCAGCAAAAAGCATTCATGTGATTTGAAAAGAAAATCTAATCTCAGAGAAAAAGACGCATAAATTATGCAACTAAACAAGTCAGGGCCAAAATCGAAAGAACTGAAGTTGAAATAACTCACTGAAGGTATGAAAAATGGTTAAAGTTGTTACCTTGAGGTATTCATCAAAAACAACCAAAATGACTGGTGCGGTCATCACCTAATTACTAAATTTCAAACACTGCTGTTGATATGGTACTGAAATTCACAACTGGTGCATTCTGGATATGTCACCACAATGCCTAACAGTACTTGCAATACCAAGATTTTTTTTCCCCTGTACTGTGGGCGCGCTCGGTAGCGTGTGTACTTAAATTGCGAATCCTCCAGGAACTGACCACAGTAACATATGCCTGCAAGTGGTTTTGTGTATCTTTACATTCTGAAGAAGAGGAACATTCACAGGCACGTGCGCGTGGAAGTAGAGACGTGCCGATTCTGATTTTCAATTTTTTATTTTATTTATTTATTCCTATTTCTTCATCAGTATCAGTTTTTGCTGATTCCGAATTTCTTTCTAAGAGCTATAACTGACAGCGTATACGAGCAAAGATCGGTGTTCCTTCAATGCGCTATATTATTTTGGTAATAAAATCAGTTTATAAATGATTAATTACAGTTATTAATTACAATTTTACCATTTCCTCCAAACTGCAGGAAGTTAGAGGAGCTGCTTTTCCTGAAACGACTGAAAATAAAGCGCTGTGCTACTGGAGGGAGGTATAAATAATAACTGAAACTGAGTTGGCGTACACCCGGCTTTAAGGCTTCTTTTGTCTGCTCCCTTATTCACAAGGGTTCACCAGCGTGGGTAGTCCCGCACGTTTGATTTGGGGCTTCCTGACGTAGCCTCAAAGGGATCTCCTCCCGGGAACGAACTGGGGTCTTTACGCGTACATTTACCTGACATGCAGTACTGATAAGAAGTATTTGCCCTCTTCCTACTGTCACACTTAAATGTTTCAGATCATAAAGCTCATTTTAATATTAGACAAAGATAACGCGAGTAAATACAAAATGCAGTTTTTAAATGATGATTTAATTTATCAAGGGAAAAACCGTCCCAAGCCTACGTGCTCCTGTGTGAAAAAGTAACTGACCCATAAACCTGATAACTGGTTGTGCCACTCTTGGCGTCAAGAGCTGCAGTCAGGCATTTGTGATGACTGACGATGAGTCTTTCACATCGCTGTGGAGGAATTTTGGCCCACTCGTCTTTGCAGAATTGTTTGAATTCAGCTATGTTGGAGGGTTTTTGACCATGAGTGGACTGTTTAAGGTCATGCCGAAGATTTTCAATCAAACTGAAGTCAGAACTCTGACTGGCCCACTCCAAAACATTTATATTTATTTATTTTCATAAGCCATTTAGAGGTGGAACTTACTTTGGTGAAATTTGTCTTCACTCACAGTGAGGAGCTTCCACGTTAGTGAAACATTTGTGTGCGGCTGTGAGTACGCGCATGTTTCTTTTTTTTTTTCTCACGCCTGCAGTCACAGAACCGCAGCGTATGCTGAGTCTTTAGCAGTGTTGGTAGAAACACTGAAATACTCATTTGTAGCTTGATTTTGAGCATAGAAATATAGTTTTAAATCAAACCGGTTGTAGTTTGGTAGGAATAAACCTTCACCTCACTGGAGCGGTGAAGGTTCAATTTTTTTAACTGAAAGCCAGCACTGAGCTGCAAAGGCATGAAAAATGTGTTCAACCTGATTCCCTATTCTATAATACGATGACAAGTTGGGACTTGGCTATTCTGCTTTAATGCATAGTTGGAATTAAATGCAAATTCAGGTTGTTGCTAAGCAGAAGATGATGGGTGTGTTTACAAGAGTTTGTGCATGTGAGATGTCATGTGAGGGCGCATTGTTGGGGCTTGTTGTGGCTTCTGCTTTGTGCGTTCTCTCAGCCAAACAGTGATGATGGTAGACTGGGTGCAAGCTTTCAACGGCAAAAATTTTAATCTCCCAGAAATTTGTAACGTGACTCCAGAGAACATCCAAAGAGCGTGCGCCTCCTCTGTGGGCATATGTAACTGAGCGGGCAAAGAATGTGGCTGTCAAATGATGTCATAAGTTGCATGTCGTTCCAATGAATGTGCTGCTGTAAAATCTGAGGGTGTTTTTTTTCTTTCTTTTTTTTTGTGGTGGTGGTTGTAAAAATACCTACTTCAGTAATACCACTGGCTGGAAATTGTGATGAGAGCAGTAATTAAAAAGGCTAGTACTTGCATTTTAATTCATTTGAACACCTTTAACCCTTCATTGAAAAAGATTCACACTGGCCTAACAGATTTATTTTGTAATTTTTGGCTGAGAAATTCTCTCCAGCCAAATATAGTTGAGGAGTTATGCTAATGTGAAGCACACGTGGTAAAATCCAGGCAGAGCTGATTTTTCTGTCTGTGGTCAGACAGCAGTACCTCGTGAATGCTTTGTGCTTATTTTGTCTCTATCGCAAACGCTGACGGGGTTACAGCCACTTGAAGAGCGCTTGCAAAATGGGCCCAGCGATGGTTTTAAAAAAAGAAAAAATGGTCAAACTGATGCCAAAAACTTGATGAGATGGATTATAGATATTAACAACCCTCTGTATAATGACTTCTCTGCTTCAGGAGTTATTCATCACTGAAGCATCTTATTAGGTACTGACTTCAGTTCGATTTCAATTTGCGCACTTCCTTTATCTATGACACTCGGTGTACTGCAATCAATACTTGACTGATAACAGAGGAAAGTTGTTTGTTTTGGATAATCTGTTTACAGATCTATAGGTGTCTCTGTTTAATTGAATTCCCTATGATGAAGTTAGCGGTAGCAGATAATAGGTTTAGATTATGTTTACATGATGAATGGTTAGCCATTTTCCACTGCAGAGGCACTGCACAGAGAAACTTTTCCAAAGTTCCAACACCATTTGAATACATTTGTCAGTTGAGTGGAACTGGAGCACTGTGTTTTCCACTACTCAAGGTTGCAAAACAAATGTTAAGTAAAGTCGGTCGTAAAGAGGAAGCAGCGGTTATGAAGAAATATAAATGATGGAAAAGAACATGTTGTTGTGTGAATGTGTGTGTATGTGTTACACTGCCTTGGCCTCCTCTTAAAACACTTTAGTTGATCTAAAAATGCGCTTATGGCTTGGTCCTGGTTCAGAGGCCATGCGAAGAGCGGGAAAAGGCCTTAGTGAATGAAACGACATGAAGCAGTTTGTGGGTGTGACCTCGCGGTTTGCCTCAGATGCTGAGGATGATTAAGATTGCGCTTGGATTTATGGGAGATTAAGCAGGCGTTGAAATATAAATGAGGTTCTACGGTCTTCAGAAGGTGTCAGATTCACATCAGGCTGAGAAGAGACTGTTAAGCTCTCATCTCTGATTGTTTCTGCTGGCTGACATTCTTTATAGAGAATCAGCAAAAGTAATCTACATGAAATATGTTGGCTCGTTATGATTTTTTTTTTTTTTTGGTCCAATCTCAGAAAGTAACCCTATAATGTCAGATACAAGTAAGTTAATGCATCATTAAGTGCACCAAACGTTGAGTAAAAATAAATAATGAAATATTTATATAACATTAATAATACTCCTGTTGTGATTTGCTTCTTTATTTATTCACCTTTGTAATATTTCCCCAAAAGTCTTTTTTTTTTTCCCCCCCCTTTTCCTTTTTAAATCAGGAACTGTCTGTTATGGTGAGTACAAAGTTGCAAAGTTGCATGACACAATATCAAAGTTGGGGAAAAATAAGCAGTGAAAACATTTAAAGGGAAACTGATTACTAAATTTAAAATGAATGAATTATCTAGAGGTGACATATAAATTAAATACCACTCTAGATACACTTTATATTTGTTTTTATATCTTTTGTGGCGTATTTAAAAGAATGTGGAAGTGTTTACTACTCAGTTATTAATTTCATTTTTGACAGTTTCAGTCTTACCCATTGTACATGCTGCTTGGGTCTCTGCGACACAGCTACCTCCGGAGCGTTTATCCAGACTCTTCGCTCACCGTCAGTGAGTCGACTACACGACTTTTGTGGATCAAACCCACAGTTTCTCCGTCCCCTGAAATGGGCCACGTCTGTGGCTGCTCCGTTCTCCACCTCACTAAGCATGGCGTTGTTTAATGGTCGCTCAGTAACAAATAAATTATTGTTACTGAACGACTTTGTACAATTCAAAAATCTGGATTTTTTAAAATTCCTGACTGAGATTTTGGCAGTGGTCCGCATACCACACATCACTTATTGAACTGTGTCTAAGAGGGTACTCTTTTATCAGCCAGCCTCGGACGTCGGGTTATGGAGGAGGTCTTACAATTGTGTTTTCAAATCAGTTTTCATGTCGTTTGTCTAACATTGGACAGTTTTTATCGCTTGAGCCGCAGCGAATTAAAATCGGGGGAAAGGATCCTTTTTATTGTTCTGTAGTGTACCGTCCACCTGGTCCAAACAGCACATTCTTAAAGGATTTTAGTGACTGTTTATCATCCACCCTGAAACTGTCTAGACTGGTCGTAGTTGGGGATTCTAACATGCATACTGATGATGACTCTGTCTGTCACCTCTTTGCTAGGAGTTTTATGAGTATCATAGACATTTTTAATTTATCCAGCATGTGTCTGGCCCAACTCACACCAAAGGGCACACTTTGGACCTCGGTTTCATTTTGAGTCTGAATGTTGATTCTGTTTCTTCTGAGGACATTTTATAGCTAACCACCACTGTGTTAGTTTTAATTTATCTGTAACTGTGACACAGCCCACCATGAGGTCTGCCTCTACTGCCGGCATGTTTTCTGAGGCTTTTAATTCATTTTTATCCCCTTATAATGATGTAGATATCTTAACAGATCATCTTAATTAACATTGCCTTTCTATCTGTGGAGGAAAACCCATTTAAAAGGGCACTTATTTATTCTATATTATTTAGTCCACTGCAAAGATAATATCCATACTAGTGTGTATTATTCAGAAACTTAGTAAAGATAAAGATCACGTGCACAGAACAGCAGAATAGTAAATACAGTAAAGGTAAATGACAACATGTAATATCCATTAATTTACATAGAGGCTCTGAAATCCAGAGTTTAATGAGAGTTTTCTGAGCTATTTACGTGAAGCTGCATGGATTTTATAGAGGGCAACTTGCAAAGAAAGATGCTTTTAACATTTTTGAAAGATCAACAGCGGCTGCTGTCCAAACTTAACACACTACATTGTGTTATTATATGTAAAAATAGTAAAAATTAGTACTCTAAGGAGCTTGGAAAGAAAAGCGCCTGGACTTCTCTAAGTTTCTTGAAAACGTTTCACCTCTCATCCGAGAAGCTTCTTCAGTTCTAAGAGCAATTGGTGGAGAGTCCCAGAATTTAAAGCCTTGTGGGAGTGTCTCCCAAGAGGGTAATAGACCCCTGTTGATCCTCTACCTAATCACACGAGTCCAGGTGTGAAAACGGGTGTGGGTCTCAATCAGCCAAGGTTTCGCGTGAACCCATTGTGAGACCTATCCCCATTCTATCATGTGATTACCTGAGGTCAAAATCAAAGGATGTGAGTGGGCGTTAAGGCATCTGGGAAGGGATCTCAAAACTGGATTATAGATAGCAGACAGTTGGTGTCGTAAACCACCTCCTCTGTTCAAGGATGGTCGTTCACAGTGGACATAGATGGCTTCTTTCACTCCTCGTTCAAACCATCTGTCTTCTCTGTCCAAAATGTGAACATCGGCATCTTCAAAAGAGTGACCTTTGTCCTTTAAATGCAGATGGACAGCTGAGTCTTGTCCCGTCGAGGTGGCTCTTCTATGCTGTGCCATGCGTTTATGAAGTGGCTGTTTGGTCTCTCCAATGTAGAGGTC
>VVHJ01045953.1:0-21396 GCA_015107715.1 Tylochromis polylepis
AGAAAGAACACCACAGCTGCAATCTCTCGCCTCATATTTCACACGTGTTTCGTCACGTATGGACAGCTTCTGTAATGAAAGGCAGTTTGACAGTTCATGTTTTTTAAAAAAACAAACAAACAAACAAACAAATATGACAGGTATAGATCCTACCTACAAAACTTTCTGATGCCCAAACTGGAAAAAGCTATTTTCCTGACAAATTCCACTTTACAGTCTACCACTGCACCATTTTAGGCGGTTTGATTCCTTGACAGTTTTAACTGTTTTCTACAGCCAACGCCAAAACGCCCTCTCATTTCCATATCATTAATAGGTCTGTGTTCACGTGGCAACATCTGCTGTTGGAGGAAACATCTTTCGTTTAAAATGTGTACACAACACCGAGTAATAATAATTCTGCCAGTATTAACGCAGAGTCCTTTTTGTTTATGACCTGCAGCCTTCAGTTACTGGTTTGAACCAGAAAGGCGGGCTGTGACGCGTTCTATGTAGCCAATCACTTGCATCGTTCCATAACGGCTACTGTTCTAAATATGCTAACTATTTAGGCTAACTGGAACACGATAAAGTAGCATTTAAGTTAACTTCAGCTGAGGTTTAAGTTATTGTTATGATAGCTATATCTTCACTGATAATTTCAGCCTCCTTTAAGATATTGTGGACCTGTTAGCATTAGTAACACAGCTAACGTGGTCACACTGCTAACAACACCATTATAAATACGTGATAAAATCTACAAATTGTCATCAAATATATTTATATCCTGAGAAAACACTTATATTAATAGGTTCATAAATGGAATAACTATGTAAACAATTTCACTTACCTCTCCTTGCAGTCTCCATCAATCGAATGTTTAACAGGTGGGACAACAGAAGAACCCGTCCGCTTTTGTTGTTAGCGCCGCCCACGGATAATTTCATTGGTTCCACCCAGCCCAATATAGCGTCTTCATTGGTCGAGTCTTATGCCCGTCTTACATAATAAGTCACTCTCGTCACTGTTATGACTCATAAGGTGAGGTATGACGTTTGTTGCTTATTACAGCGTTACATCCTCTGATGTAATTTTATCTTAACACGGGAGCAGAGGTGGCAAAAGTACTCACATTTAGTACTTAAATAGAAGTACAGATACTTGGTTAAGATACTACTCTGGTAAAAGTAGAAGTACTGATTCTACTTCTTTACTTAAGTAAAAGTACAAAAGTACATCCTCTGAAATTTACTTTTGAAGTAAAAGTAAAAGGTAAAAAAAAATATTTTACTGTGAGGGATTACTGCAGCAACTTTATTTTATCGATAACCAGCAAAGTACTGAAACAATACAGTCTCACACAAACCAGGAGGTATGACAATAACATAGCAGAAATCTAGAGTTGGCTTTTAATAAAAATAAATACTGTGAATAAGCTGCGTATTTTGAAATGAAACAATAGCTCTTTCACATTATTCTCGATAGATTCTAGTTCTGCATATAAGTAATTAACAACTCAAACATGCCCGAATGAACAACTTTGCATATGAGTTTGAGGTAGAAACATTAGAACATGGTAAGCTGCTTGGACAACCCTTCATCTGAGGAGACGGACTTCCTCTTTAAAGTTGCCGAAGTGAGGCTTTTGTATCACTGCAGGTGATTTGAATGCTTTCTCTAATATAGGAAAAGAGAGACACACACACAAAAATTTTAAAAAGAGGTTCAGATTGACAAAAGAAAATTTGTTATTTAACATTTACACAGGGGTACACTATATGTACTCTGCAGAGTACACAGTATACCCCTAAAAATTATTTAAATGACAGGCATAAATTCAAGGCACAATTTACTCCCAAGTTGCAAAAGGGCATTTTTTAAATCTAATTTTGGTTTAAATATATTCAGCTAATTGTATGACTTTAATTGAAAAAAGTAATATGAATTTACATAGGGAGACACTTGCAGCATGTACATGTTACATGTTACACCTCGTTACTTTCCACCTCTGCACGGGAGGAAGAGAAAGTAGTAATTCATATGCCTCAGGTGAAAAAGATTAATTTATAGTTTAACTGTGGGTCACCATGGGAAACTATTAAAGTCAGTAGTCTAAGGAGCTTGGAAATAAAAGTATCTGGACTTCTTTAAATTTCTTGAAGACGTTTCATCCAAGAAGCTTCTTCAGTTCTAAGAGCAAATGGTGGAGAGTCCCAGATTTAAAGCCCTGTGGGAGTGTCTCCCAAGTGGGTCATGGACCCCCTGTGGATCCTCTACCTAATCACACGAGCCCAGGTGTGAAAACGGGTGTGGGTCTCAATCAGCCAAGGTTTTGGGTGAACCCATTGTGAAACCTAGCCCCACCCTATTATGTGATTTCCTGAGGTCGTATATATATATAATCTACTTAAATACAGTAACGAAGTACAAATACTTTGGACTGGTTTCACCTGGGAAACATGAAAAACATCGCGCACCCTCATATTGCGAGTGAGGACCAAACGAACAATCACTGGATTTAGCACAGCTTGGACGGCAAAAGGCCCAACGAAGCGTGGAGCCAACTAAATAGATTCAGTTGTCAACAGGATGTACCTGGAGGAGAGCCACACCTTTTGTCCAACATGATAGGCCGGGGCAGGAGCGCGGCGACGATCAGCCAGCCTCTTATTCTGCTCCGCCGTTCTTAACAGGGCCGTCCTAGTGGCTCGCCATGCCCGCCAGCAGCGTCGCATGTGATGTTGAACAGAGGGGATGGCCAACTCACCCTCAGTGATGGTAAGTAGCGGTGGTTGGTAGCCCAGCAACGCTTCAAAAGGAGACACCCCGGTGGCGGTCGACGTGCTGGAATTATGGGCGTACTCAATCCAAGCCAACTGCTCACTCAAGGTAGATTGATTTGAGGAGACCACACACCCCAATCTGAAACAATGTCTTGAGGTATACCATGAAACTGAAACACATGCTGGGTGAGGAGCTGAGCGGTTTCTAAGGCAGTTGGGAGTTTAGTTAATGCCACAAAGTGAGCTGCTTTGGAGAATCGATCAACTATTGTGAGAACTGATGTGTTAGCTGATGATGGCAGGAGTCCAGTGACGAAATCCAAAGCGATGTGAGGCCAGGGGCGTTTCGGGACAGATAGCGGTCGCAGGAGGCCGGCAGGAGGAGAGCTGGCAGCCTTATTCTGGGTGCATATTGGGCAGGCTGCGACGTACTCTTGAACGTCCCTGATGAGAGAGGGCCACCGAAACAGACGTTGCAAAAAAACTAATTGTACGGTTCTTACCCGGATGACAGGAGAATTTTTCCGTGTGAGCCCAGTGAATGACCTTGCCCCAAGCTGTCGTGGGAACATATAGCCGTCCCTCCAGACCCGTCCCTGGTTCGGGCTCCTGCTGCTGGACTTCTCTGACCATCTTTTCAATCTCCCACGTGATGGAGCCCACGATACACATGGCAGGCAGAATGGGTCTGTCCCTCTCCCCCTCCTCCATGTCAGGTGCAAATTGGCATGACAGAGCATCTGGTTTTGTGTTTTGTGATCCAGGTCTGTAAATGATGGTGATATTAAAACAAATTAAAAAAACAGAACCCACCTGACTTGTCGGGCGTTGAGGTGCTTAGCCGCCTGGAGATACGCCAGGGTTTTGTGGTTGGTTCAAACCACTACGGGGTGTTCACTGCCCTCCAGCCAATGCCGCCAGTCTGATGCATCTACCTCCACCACGAATGGTTGGGTAAGGTCAGCCTGGATTCAAACTGGAGCAGAGGAGAACAGTTGTTTTAAGTGTACAAATGTTTGCTGGGCCAAAGTGGACCACTGGAAAGGCTGCTTGGGAGAGGTAAGTCGGGTTAGAGGGGAAACCACTTCACTAAAGTTCCGAATAAACTTTCTGTGAAAGTTTGTGAATCCCAGAAACCTTTGTAGTTCTCTACGAGTCTTGGGCTCGGGCCACTCCACCACAGCCTTAATCTTTGCTGGATTGGCCCGCAGCTGCCCCTTTTCCACAATAAATCCCAAGAAGGAAACTGTCTGGACGTGAAATTCACATTTCTCACCTTTGACAAAAAGCCGATTCTCCAGCAGGCGTTGCAGCACGAGTCTCACCTGTTTCACATGCTCTGCTCGGGTCTTTGAGAAGATGAGGATGTCATCTAAGTAAACAAACACAAAATGGTTAATAAAATCCCACAGGACATAATTTACCATGGCCTGAAAAACAGCGGGGGCGTTTGTGAGTTCAAACGGCATAACTAAATACTCAAAATGACCTAGGTGAGTATTGAATGCAGTTTTCCATTCATTGCCCTCGCGGATCCGAACCAGGTGATAGGCATTGCGAAGATCAAGCTTGGAAAAGATTGTCGCCCCTTGGAGTAGTTTAAAAGCCAAGGCGAGAAGAGGTAGCGGGTATTTGTTTTTGACTGTGATTTTGTTTAGCCCCCTATACAAGGGCGAAGAGTCTTGCCCTCCTTCTCCACAAAGAAGAATCCTGCCCCAAGGGGTGATGTGGCCGGCCAGCTGATGCCTGACCTCAGAGAGTCAGTGATGTAGCGCTCCATTGCCTCATGCTCAGGTTTAGAAATGTTATAGAGCCGACTGGTGGGCAGTGGAGCACCGGGGAGCAGATCTATCCCACAGTCATAAGGACGGTGGGGGGGAAGAGATACAGCCAGGTCTTTGCTAAACACTCGGGCTAGGTCATGGTTACGCTAGATCATGCACGCAGAGGGGGTCATACCCCGTACATATGAATATGTAACGGAGTGGAGAGAGTCTCGATACAATAGAGAACTCAGTGACCTCGGCCTCAAGATCAAGGTCAGAGGTCAAGGTTTTTTGAAAATCTTGTGAATGCGATAACTTGAAGAACAAGGTGACGTAGGATTTTGAAATTCATACCATAGGTGCATCTATCGGTGGCTCCCACCAGTATTTTTAAAGATGTCTTACTGCCATCACATTCAAAATGAGCTCATATTTTTCATGAAATAATAAAATGAGTCTCTTTAAACATTTGATATATTTTCTGTATTATATTGTGAATAAAATGCAGGTTTATGAGACTTGCTAATTATTGCATTTTGTTTTTATTTGCATTTTCTTAGCATCCCCCTTTTTTTTTAAACTGGGGTTTTATTTGTATTATGATATAAGCTTCTGATGTGATTTTTCTTGCAGCTAAATTCAAAATACCATAACCGCACCGAGAACATTATTAGCTTTTAAAGGTCCTATGAGACCAACACTTTTGAACATGTAGGAGTAATAGTTTGTACTAAATGTTAGACTGAAGGGAATAACACAGAATGCATGTTAGACTGAAACAGAACAGGGTGAACAACACAAGTAAAAAATATATTAAATAAGTGCTATAAAGTATAACTACATAAACGTGAAATAAAAAAGCAGCCATGTATGAAAATCACACAAAAAATAAAATTTCGTTGGTGTAAAAATACAATATTCTTGTTAAATGGTCCAGATAAGTCCAACAAAGTTGTTTAAAAGTTATGCATATGTGTATAAATAATTTTTATTCAGCCTCTTTCATGTAGCCAACAAATCATTATCACTCAGTTACATTTTCAAATCTACCTGTGCCTTACAAAACATGCAGAACTCTCAGATCAGCAGGGAGAGGTGTTCTATGTGCATCCAGAATTAGAACAAAGCAAAGTCAAGGTACTTTTAAATTTTATTTTACCATATAAACATGGACATCCGTGAGCATGAGACACAACTCGTCACTTCTAACTGTCGCTCCTTATGTCTGTGTTTATATTTCTATTATCGGTTTTAAATGTATCTCTGTAAAACACTGTGAATTTCCATGTGTGCAGTTTGACTGAATAAATGCACAAACAGGCATCCCACCAAAATGAAGAGAGCACAAAAGCCTCCACTCCGACACTGCCATTTCTCAGCCAAATGGTGGCAGTATAGTGATAAATATAAGCAGGGGAAACGGTATCTAAAGAATGAAAATTTCTGGTTTCAAAAGATCTCCTCTCCTGGGTGCTCTGCTGCTTCAGAAGAGTTTCCAAAGCCTTTTCATGAGGAGTGCAGATCCACTTTAGACCAAAGATCCTCTTATTTGATGCATTATAGGTATCAGTTTCCTTCTGTTACAAGCTTCGCTGTCAGGTAACACTGATCTTATGGTGAGAGTTCTAATCTAAACAACTCTCTTATGCATTCCTGTGTGCTTTGAGCTAAATAGAAAGAAAACAAAAAACAGGTTCCCCAATGTAGGCCACCACTTGTAATTTTGGGATTACAGAATTTCATCATTCTTTTTCTCTTAACAGTTTGGGTAAAAGATGAAAGATGTTTTGTTAGTATGTCAAGTCTTTAGTACTCGGTACACCACACCGTCAGTATGTGGATCTTACTGACGCCCGTATACATCCAAGTTCATAAACTGCCAACAAGAGCCACAGCACAGTGAGATAAATGGATTAAATCTGCCCAGACTTGTTACATGTATAGCTGAAGTTGGCCTCTTAGTTTGTTTAACCAGAAAGCATAAAAGAGGCCACAGGAAGTTTGGGGATTCTCATTTGTATTATTTGCTGTTTCGAGGCAGAATATGGACCAAGACAAAACACTTTTAAAGCTTTTATTTACCTCACTAAACTTCAAGGCATTCATCAAGGTTTTTTGTGTGTCTGAGGCAAAGATGCAAATGTAAATTCCATTTATTTCATGGTGATATGTGCTATATAAAATTCCCCTGCCTACAAAACTATTTAATGTGCATTTTCCCCCTTATGTCTACTATTGTTTTTATCAAGCTCTTGAGTGTCAAAGGTTCTTCAAAAAAGAAGCGGTTATGGGTTGTTTGATATTTTTAATGTTAATGTTACAGCACATGAGTATTAGGTGTTAACAGATATGGTGCAGTGATGGGAACCTTAACAGAAAATTAAGTCACACTCCCTCTATTCGTAATCTAGCAGAAACCTCGGAGGCTGCTAAACAAAGCTAATACTGAAGTGCCAATGTAGCGCAGCTCCTCTTTGCCACAATCCCATCAAATGGACCGACTGCAACGTGTATGAAACTTTTAATCCTCGAACATTTTTGCTCCTACCTTGTGTTTCTACCTTGTAGAAAGTCCCAAATAATTGACTCAGTTTAGCATACCTCCATTTTTTTTTGCTGTGGTCTATGTGCTGGTCTTAACAAAATTGAATTTTATAAATCACTGTGAAAACTTTTATCATTTCAACCAGTGTCATAAAGCTTTCAGTACTTTAAACGTTTTACAGTAAGAAACTGTAAACTGGATGATTCTGTTGGAGTGGCTGGTGATTAAAAGGAACACATCTGACAGCAGAATACTGAAAATCTTTTATTTTGTGGAGTACAGTCTTTTTTTGTACTGGGTAAACTAAACGAATACTACTAATACTACTTTGAAGAAGAATTATGCTGATCAGTTTGATGTGCAGCATTCTGAACTCAGTGAACGTACGAGCGTTGGTTCTGATGAAAACTGAAGTGAATGGGGTGGAGGAGGACTGCACTCAAGTGACAGCTAACAGCCACACAGGAAACAACACTTCTGTTATTTGATTTGCTTGCAGTGGCTGTGATAGCAATCTGATTGGTAATTTTAAGAGTCGGATTGTTACCACAGCCATCACCAGTGAAAGAGCAAACTCCGGGCCTGCTGTCCACAGTTTTCTGGTTTGATCTTGGGTTTTAGAAATAGAGTTTGACAAGATCAAATTCTCAAGTTGAGGACTGACCTAGCTGATATCTCTGTCAGAAGAGTTTGCAGTTTCTTAAATTTCATATACCGAAATAATGGTGAGTAAACGTGACTTAATTGTGAATATCAGATCAAGCAAGAGTGTGCAATCGGAAAGGAACGCATGTAAAAATGTGTTAACACCCAAAATTATGAGCAAACTTAACGTTTACAAATGACTAAGCCTTAGAGTTGTACAAGACACAGTGGGATGATTTGCAGTCACACCCAGACACTGTCCTTTCAGTGGGAATGTAGCAGCTCAGAGCAGCAGGTCTACCTGTAGCCACATGCCTTATCTGCTCCCTCTAAACTTCACCCAGTCTCGTCACGGGCACTTAGGAATGTGGTTGGTAAAGTATGTGCATGTGTGCGTGTGTGTGTGTTCTATATCTGTCATGACCTTGCACACAGGTGGGACAGCTTAAAGGTATACACTGCCACTCCTTTGATATCTCAGGAATGGGGAAATGTTTGCACACTGCCACTGCTGTTTACAAAGTAACACAGAGACACAAGATAAATCCCACCACCGCTGAGAGAGTAAACTCCAGGCCGTCTTCTTGTCGAACTTAATTTCTCATGTCAAGGCTCTTGTTGACAATGTCCTCATCCATCACGGACTGTGTGGTCACAATGAAAGGGGGCTGTTTGGGAAGAGGGGCTAGTCTACATGAGGGGTGTTTTGAAGCTAATCCGCATCCTTCTACAATCAACTTCATAACCTTTGTTTGAATAGAAGAAATGTGCCAGCACTTTATGATCTGTAACAAATTATGTGCAAGGTCATTTAAGGATGTCTGATCTTCTGGACAGTTTGGCAGTTACTGGACTGAAAGAACTCTGAAGGACTTATTTGTATCTCTTGATGTTCACTATGAATGTTTATTGGAAGAGTGACACTTTGGTGAGTAGTGTGCTTAGCTTTAGTGTGGTTATTTTAACTGTTAAACTAGCTTGTTTGCTTAAGGTTTAAAAACACTGTAGACATGTAAACACAACCAACTGCATTTAAAGCATGAATTTTATTAATAACTGTTTATTACACTTCCCACGGTTGGCTCTATGTTCTAAAAATGATTCTCGCTAGCTCAAAGGCAGAAAAATCACACGACATGTTACTACATTTAAAGCTGCCACGCGCTGGGTGTAACGCACTCCAGCATAACATGCTACTGTAATCACATTACATTTTTCAGTGATGCAGTAATGTAACAGCATACTTGACTAAATTCAGTAATTACATTACAGTTACAATAATGTCTTGCATTACAAATGGTCTTCAGTTATCTGTATGCTAGGTGGATAGGTAAGAGGGAAAAAAAGACCACATGCTTTTTTTCCTTCCTGTTCCACTTGTGCTGCAACCAGCTGATTTCACTTTGTGCACCAGTGGAGAAATGGTGGCGTGGTCTACAGCTTTTGAGGAGTCGCGATATGGACACTAAAATTTATTCTAATTGCACAAAACCACAAGTGCGTGATGATAAACTGCAGACTGCTTCCAGGACAGGAAAAAACTGCATTATCCTGCTAACACAGCTTTAGTTCTTTGCAAGCATCTGCACAGACAGTGTGCTAACACAAAGCTAACCAAGAACCCAGAGTGATGCATGCCAACCCCAGACCGATCTCCAACAGAGTCAGTGATGGGCAGTCAGGACCGCAGCCTCCATTTGAAGTCTCTTCGGGCTGCTTTTCAACTTTGTGTTGTCAGCTTTGTGTTCACGTGCAAACACTAAGAAAGATCATGTGTGTCCTCATAGGATGGGGCTTTGTGTTGGTGTGTGGGACTGTAGCCTCAGGTCTATATTGTTAACTGGTAATTATGTGAAAATGTGTTTCAGGTCATTTATGGCACAATGCAAAAGTAATGAATAGTGTAATGAATTACCTTTCTTAGTCATTTTCTCTCTCTTGTGTTTGTTGCTGTATGGATAGTATACAGTATGTCTAATAGGAGTCTTATTCTCTGAAAACATGTTTGCTGTTGCTAGAGTTGATAAGAACACTGAGAGATAAAGTTCCATGTGCTTTAATACAAAACTAGCTAGCTTAAATAAGATGGAAAACTCAAGTGTTTGTCTCTGTGAAAGACACTTTTGGCATTATGCCCACATAAATATTTTAGTAAAAAATCTGAAAATATTGTAAAATTTAGTTTAGTTTTGATTGTCAGAGATTGAAGCCGTGCAGCTGTTTGAATCAGTTCTTTGTGCGTCACTTGTATCGATACTCTCTAAACTTTTTGTCCTTTCTTTCTTTACCCATTGGGTCCTTTTCTGTCTATACTTTCACCCATTTTGCTCATTCCTCCCTTTTTGTCTCTCTGCTCTCTAAAACTCATGTCAGCTGCCTCATATCGTCTCCATGACACTCCAGAGTTGATTATTTTGTCAGATTTAGGTCAGCAATTGTCCCACTCCACGTCCTTTAGATGGCCACACCTGAGCACACACAGTCGAGATCATCAAAGTGTTCTGAGCTGACAAAAGCTCGTTTGTTCCGTCATAAATTAAAGTCAGATTACCTGTTCTGTCTCACACGAAATGGCTGTTCAAGCGCACGTGTACAAAGTAAGAGATTCAAATCCAGTGTAGTCATCGTTGATAGCCAATCACTGATCATTTACAAGCAGTCAGATTGCATAGGCTGTATTTTTTTTAAATGCATGGGGCTCTCAAAATGACACCCACAGAGACAGCATGTGACTTTGCATTCTGCAGAGAATACGTAAAAACTGAGCTAACAAATCAAGCAGCTCATTTGTCAATGTGAACTGAGTGAGTTCTGATCCTCAAATCTTAATTCGGCTCGACTCGACACTACTCGGATTTGGGCATTTTCCTCAGTGTGCGTGGGCTTGTTATAGAAACACGTCTGAAAGCCTGTGACATCGTAAGTATGCGACACAGATACAACACAACAATGGAGGACGGCGAGGACGACCTGCTGCTCGGTCTACAAAACGCTTTTTGGCAGACTTGGGTGGCGGTTTTGATTTTTGTGAAGGAGTCGCTCTCATGAGTGACATCATTAACTGGTCAACTTGTGTCATGTAGTCTGTTGACGTCACATTTTTGGATCAACTCGGCTCCCCTTGCAACCCTGGCTGAGCATGTACTAAAAAAGTACTTGGTCCAGGTACTACCACCTAATGAAAACTCTAAAAAGCTGAGCTGAGCTGAGCTGAGTAGGTACTAGTGGAAAAGAGGCAGATATTATACGTCTGCAAAGCTAAATCGTGGACATGAAGTGAATAAGAGTGTGGTGTTTTGTTGGGTAACCTTGGTTTTACACCTTCCATGAAAAATGTTGCAGAATGGCTGAAATATAATGAAGAACTCAAGATGATTACAGAATCCATTTGAGTATCCACAAGACAACCCTGATTCAGGTGGGCCTTACTCTCTAAACCACAGGACCAAAAGGATTGAACGTCAGCTTCATGATGTCAGAACAGAGGGGCAGGAATGCCAACACAATATTAGGCACGTCATTTTTATGGTGCTGATATCTATTTCATGTTTCCCCTCATTGCATCGGTCAGGTTGCTATTCTTTTATTCTAAAAATTCCCGACAGTGGAACCAGGAAGTTCAGACAACCGGAAAGCTAAATCCCATATTCGTTTCAAAGATTATTTTTTACTGACACTTGTGTCAATTAAAGTATTGAATTGCTTTTCACTCACAGATTGAGAAAGGAATTTTCCTTTTAGTGCAGAGGTTTTGCTACAGGAGGTCTGCTTTGGATGGGTTAGAATTTAGCCAGTTATCAAACTGGAGTTTTCACTTGCTTTGCCACGTTATCTATTTCCGTTATCCAGCATCTGAACCTGCAGCTTTTACAACCACAGGCGACACTGTAGTAACATTGTGCGGCTCATATTTTAGTCCTTGACATATGGCACAGTCCTGAAACATGGACGCTGTGCACCATCAGTAAAAAAGTGCGCGGACAAACAATAGCTGCCCTCGCATTCAGTGACCTCAGCACAACTGCAGGGCAAAACCAGGGCGAGTCCCTCAGTGAATCTGACATAAAATATCTGTCAGTGTCACGACTTCAAAAAGGTGGTGTGTGCGTGTGTGTGTGTGTGTGTGTTATGAGTCTGTGGTTCTATTTGTCTTTTAGTTGACCCTTGGAGGAACATATGGGAGTGCAACACTAAGCCTTAACCCAACTGCAATCACTACTGATAGTGCCTCACTCCTCCAACAGGACACTTGGGTTTGCATGCATGAGCACACGAACATGCACACACACACGCGCGCAAACACACACACACGATTTTAGATCTCCACCTCCCCTTTATTTATAGCCTCCTGCTGTTTCTTCCCATCCTTTCATTTTCAGATCAGGTCCTTTCACCCAGAGCAGGCAGCAGCTGGAGGACTGTCTGTGGGGGGGGATGACAGCAGGACTCGGGGTGGGGGGTGGTGGGGTCCTGCTGTCTCATATTAACTACTAATTACCCCACACAAACACACACATGCAGTGTTTAGCTCCATCAAAACACCTATTATGCAATTAATTTAAGCCCCTTCTCTTTTTATTGGAAGCATCTTTGATGGAGAAACAAGAGATCTAATTAAACAAAAAAAAAAAATGCTCAAGTTTCTCATGACAAGTGGTCTTTTTTTTTTCTCTTTGGATGCGTGGCCACAGGTTTGAGCTGACAGCTAACAATTAAATGTAATACTAGCACCATAGGACATTTTCACACTCTGTGTGTGGGCTTTTTGTTTGTAGTCTAGTGCAATATGAGCTAACTTTAACATATACTTTTCATTACAGAAGAGCATTTATACATTTACATTTACTCCGGGTTAAGACCCACCCTTCTATGGTTCCCTTTAAGCTGATTATTAAACACCCATAAAAAGTCATTTCTGCATATAGTATTCTTTTTTCTTTCAGTTTAACTAGGTAGTGTAACTAGTTAACACTGACCAGGTCGCTAGTAACCCATTCTGGTTATAGGGTTTAAATAACATCCACCCTTTTCATAACATTTTATAACATCAACTGCATCACATTACTAACTATAATAATGGAAAAAATCAGATTTCTTTCAGTTCCAGAAATAAAATCTGTGCTGTTTAACGTTTGCCTCAGTCGGTTACCATTATGCATCACACGTGCATTACTGTGCAAAATGAATCATAACGTGTTTCAAGTTTTGTGAAAAAAAAGGTTGACTGAGATCTGCCAAGTTTGTTTAAGTCACTGAAAACTTTAAAAACTGCCATCAACAAGGCTTTTTGGCCCAGAGATCCGGCACTCGTGGATATTTTTTCTTTTTTATACAATTCTCCGCAAGCCCTAGAGATGCATGTGCGGATGCAATGCCAGCCTGTCTGTCATCAACAGCCATCTCATGTTTAAAGTCCCTTTCTTACCCATTCTGATGCTTGGATTTAATTTGACTATATCTACATCCCTAGATGCATTGAGCTGCCGTGTGATTAGCCGACATTTGTTTTCATGAGCAGTTGAAGACATGTACCTAATAAATCAGCCACTAAATTTGTGACACTTGATTTGAAATGCGACATTGTCTAGTTTTTGAAAATCTGCTTATTTAGAATTATTATAACCATGGACAGTTAGGTTATCGGTGAACTAGTATTTATCGTTTCTAGCTTTAGAATAAATGTGTGAATAAAATACATTATTTACAGTTAACTGCATTCAACTCTGTGACTGAGGTCTGCCTGCCAAGAAAAAGATTATAGCTACTGAGGTCTGCTAAACTAGCTAAGTACCTTTAGCTTGTTGTGAAAATTTCTTCACATTTCAGGTTTATAGATATTAAACTAGGGAAAAATAAGAAGGTGAAGTTTTTTATTTTTATTTTGTTTCAATTTTGTCTTTGGATAGATAGGGGTCTCTTGCTACAGTGCTAGCTTTAGCGGCTAGTTGTTTTCTATATCTTAAGCTGTGCAGTTGCATCTGTAGTTCAGTTTTGGAGTTAGAATTTTGAAGTTTTGCCTTTGAAAATGGCCGTTGTTTACCTAACGAGATATGGTATATAGTGCCTTTACTGACTTTACTTTTTCCAATGTAATAATAAAAGTAATGTGTATTATACTTCACATTCTTCTTTCGGCTACTTTAGGGGTCACCGCAGCAGGTCATCTACCTCCATCTCACCCTGTCCCTTGCATCCCTGTCTATCACACCAAGCCTCTTCATGTTTTCCTTCAGTCCTCTTACCATTTGGCTTCTACCTGGCAATTCCATGTTCAGCATCCTTTGTCCAATATCACTATCCATCATCTGTACATGCCCAAACCATCTCAGCCTTGTTTCTCTAACGTTGTCCGTTTCCATATCAGTCGTGCACGCCCCAACCTTGGCAGGAAAAACAGTGTTTCCAGGACACAGTCAAAGGACTTAAAGTGGCTTCTATTATCCTGCATGCCTCCACATGTTTGTGCATGTGGCCTCAGGGGATAATTGTCTTTCATATTTTCTGGACACTTTTTATTTGTGCCTTTAAGTAGCACTGACTGAAACAGAACGGCTTTCCAGGGTAAAAACCTCGGACGAGTCACTGCCGAGCGCTGTCAGTCACCCATTTTCAGATTAGAGCTGGAAACCAAGACAAAGACTAAACAACATCTGGGGTTTCCCAGTGTGAGCGTTTGTAAGTTCTATTAACACACCAAGTAGCCCGTACATTAGTGTGTGGTTTGCAAATGAGAAAAAATACTGGTCTTTATCTGAAGCTGTCTAGCCTTGATGATTCATTTTGAAATATCCTTCTTTAAGTAGCTGAGTATTCTTCTGTCCTGTTATGCATAAAAGGTATTTGCATTCATGAGTCCCGATACTCTCCCGCAAAGTCAACAAAACTCATTTTTGTTGACTTTCACTTTGACAATATTCTTATTTACTTTCTTGTTGAGAGTTAAAGAATAGATTAAAATCACTGTTATGTCTGCAAGCCAAAGGTAAAGATGAGGTGATAACCAAAATGCAGGACGTATTTGCATCCAGCAAAGAAATAGCACAGCACATAAGCAACAGCATATAGCTTATTATGTGAATTAAAGCGGACTTGAATTGGCTTCAAAAATAAATTTTGTCAGTTTCTGTGTTTTAATAATAGTCGAACATGAACTAAAGCAATCAACAGAACGTGAAGGAAAAATCCCCCCTGAGGTTTTGTCCAAAAGTCTATGTATGGTTTTCTTGCCCAAAAATATTTCAGCACAACCACTGATAGAATGCTGGCCCTGGTAATGAAAGTGGGACCGGGCAGAGGATAATTTCCAACAGTTCTTGTAAAGGTTCTGCTGGGGAGACTCTGCTGCCAACAAAATCATGCTAGCTGCTTTCTAGTCTTTATGGTGAGCTAAGCGGCTAAAAAAAGTTTCACGATTAAAAGCGGCTCATAATGTTCTCGTCTGGTCACATTGCCAGATTGTGTGTGAAACATGAAATGCACTCCGGTACGGCCCAACCTTTAGTTTTAAACCATAAGCAAAAATATCTGTTATAAAATTATCACAACTTGGCATTATGAGTTTCCTAATGACAAATGTTATGGCGGGTCTGTTATGTTAGATTGCATAACATGGCAAATGTGTGCCTACACCAGTGACTCCTGAATATCTATGAACTGAGAACATGACAACAGCTTCCATCCTGAATGGATCATATTGTGGTTTGAAGAGGTAAAAGGGGTAGGGCCTCTGTTGAGTCAATAAAATGTTCACAAACACAAAGTCGGTTCCATCGGAAGTCTTTTAACACAGCTTTATCAGTGTCTGTGTCGAGCAGTAAAGAGCACTGAATACAGTGTTTGTTGCAATAATGTGTGTCCGACTGTGCTTGCATGTAAACGCACTGCTTTTGTCTTTGCTTTAATTGCTGCATTTGTGTAAATAAAGGGCAAAATTTTATGGTGAAAAGCCTTCAGAGCCAAAGAGGACATCTTTAGACGAGTCTTTGTGAGTAACTAACCAAACACAGAACTCGGTGACCACAGCTGAGAAGCTCCTTTGCTTTTCTGACCGATAAACTGCCTGAGTGATAAATACATTAACATTGGTTTACAAATTGTTTTGGCACTAGTTCTGAAGAACTGATTTCTTGTCTGTGTGCCATATAAGTGCAGCAGAGGAGTGTGATTAATGTGGAATCTGCGCTTTGCGGTGTAGTCATGCCCAGGTAAGTGAACTCAAGAAGCCTACTTTGTTTTGGCTGTCAGGTGGGTGATCAGTGGTGAGGTCAGGGTGTGGGAAGATATTTCCGGTTGAAGTTGCTCAGCTTCCTAGAAACAAATTCACATTTGACTTCTAAAGGAAGGCATGTTTGTGAGATCAGTGGGCAGAAGATCCAAAAGGAGTCATGTTACTCTTCTTTAACTGTTTCCATACAGGCAGCCCAAAGAGAAACCCGCCATGACTCATTCTGGACGCGTTTTTGTCACAGAATACCCTGAAAACGTGCAACAGATTCATATATATATAGAATTCTTCTGCTCTTCTTTTGGATCTTCAAACTGACATTTGATCCACTTTGGTAAGAGTCATCAAACACCCGGAATGCTTCACCGTAAGCGGTTAAAAGCACGTATTAATGCACTCACACGCACACTCATGCGGTCACAGTATTCACGCAGAAGGGTGGAGCCGTTCCCTTAGTACTTTTTTTTTTTTCCCTTACCGGAGGGGATCAGATCTTGACTTGATGCGCTGCTGTGAGGGATGTAAAGTGAGGGTTTTCAGGGAAATGCGCAGTGGCACACCAACCCGTAAATCGTCTTAGCCTCACTCGTTTTTAGATCTCATCTCAACTGCTCCAGTCTGCTTCCGTTTGATAATATCTTTTAATTTATGTGCACTTCACCGGCCATGCAGCGCGTACAGCCCTCACCGCGTGCAGCGCGTAAAAGCGAGTGGCTCCGGAGCGCCCTGGCACACCACCACTGCTCCGATCCTGGAGTGGAGAACGAAATCATTGTCTTGGCCACTGGAATAGACCAATATCTGCAGGAAGTCTTCCACCACCTGGCCTTCCCCAGCCAGGACGATACGGTTTCGGCGAAGGATTTCACTACGCTCTGTGCCGTGCTGGGACTGAACAGAGCTGAGGTAGGAAAGAGGACAGCGAACGTAAAAGAAACAGCGGGAGCTGGAGAACGAGAAGAGGAAGATGAAGAGTTTAGAGATATTTGCTCCGGGCTCCCCAGCCAGCTGTCTTTTAAAGAATTTCACTCACGGCTCTGTGGGTATTTCCGTGTGCGCAGTGCGCGTAGAGGCACCGGGGAGTGTGCCTTGCGTCTGCCCGTTAGCGAGGATACAGAGCTGGTAGAGAGACAGATTCGGCTTCGGTGGCCGCGAGTTAGGCGGAGAAAGTGTGTCAGTTTTGATCTGACGAAGGACCAGAGTGGACCTGTCAAGACATCTGTGAAAGGTCGGACCTCAGAGCACCGCGAACCAGGTACTGGAGAAGGAGGCCTGTATTATATGTGCATTTTAATACCCCCGTAGCATTTAAAAGCCCCGTTTAGAATGTGCTCTGCTGCCTCACCTTTATTAAGTTGTGCAGGATGACCTTGTAATTATATACAACCACACACTGTAATATCACTACTTCATCTACCAATTGTGAGTGCTGCACAATCCCAGACTAATACAAAATATATTATTAAACTATCAAAGACTCTCATTTAGAACTGACATCTAGAACAGCCCGGTAACAACTGTCATGGCGGAGGACAAACTGGGCTTTGGGGCACCAGCGTTTTAAAATTTTCTTTTTATAAAAAAAAAATTAATTTGTAGCTTCATTCAGGATTTCCTTCACTGATCTTAAATGTCACCTTGCACACAAAAACTCAGTAGCATTATTACAATGTTCATATTATAAGTCAGGGTTTAGTTAGCAGTGGCTTAAGGAGACATGGTTTATAGTTTCATGTCCTGTTCTTAACCTGAGGTACTGGCTCCACAATACCTCAGAAGATCAAAGTAAAAAATGCCATAATTACTGTTGTAGATCAGGAAAAAAAAAATCCACTGTGGTGTTTTTTCATTTTTCTCTTTATGTTTCTGATGAAGATTTGGAACATTTGACTTCTTTGCATCTCAAACTGTTATAAAAATGAAACCATGGGAGAAGTTTAGTAGAACTGGCATCAACTTATCGGCATATAAAACATGACAAGAAGCTCTAAGTATTTGCTGAGTAACGGGATCGCTCGTCAAAAAGGATGACGAGAATCTGTCTTAATAGTTATCATGTTTATGTCTTTATTTAAAATCTTCTACATATTTAGCGTTTTTGCCAGATAGGTATAGTGGAGTAAAAAGTAAAATAATTTCCAGTGAAATGTAATGAAAGGAAAGATGCAGTAGAATAAAATGAAAATACACTCATTTTACTTTTAAAGTTCACCTGTAAAGGTTATTAAGGCAAAAATATGGACATATTTTTATGCACATATTAGTAAAAATTGAGCGAGTGTTGCACTACATTAGTGCTACATCATATTATATTATGTGTTACCTCAGTGTAAAAGATTCCCATTTAGATTAACAGTAAAATGCTGGTTACAGGGATATTAGTGCGTTTCTGTTTTTACAGTTCTCTTTTTGTTCCTACTTCAAGTTGTGTTGCTGTCATACTACATTGTTGTATTGTCTTTCTTTTACAGTAGACTACTGGCAGCACAGTTAGGCTGTAGACTCTCATTTATCGTTTCCTTTCTTTCTTCTTTTTTTAAATGAACAGTTTTCTATAGTTATACATAAACAAAAAACTAAACTAAATGTAACATTAAGCAAGTACATTAGGTTCATTTTATGGAATCAGTGAGAAGATCAGCGATTGCACACTTAAGATGAGCAATGATCTGGTTTTACTTCATATGTTCCTCTTCCTTCTTCTCCAGATGAGGTGGCAGCTCTAAGGGAGCTGGTGGAGGACCTCCGCTCAGCACTGCAGGGGAGCGATGCCCGCTGCCTGGCTCTGGAGGTGGCGCTCCGACAGGAGAGGAGCAGCACCCTCCCTTCTGCATCCTGCTACAACCCTACTGTTTCAAAGCCCAAGACTTCCATCACATTCATCCAGGGAAAACTAGTCCCAACTCAGAGAATTAAAGGACAGCTAAGCAGTGCTGCAGGAGACTCAGCAAGGAGAGTGGCGAGGAAACGAGATATCAGAGACCCTCTTCTACGGGAGCTGAAGCTGATCCGCTCCTCACGTGATGGCCAGCTGGAGGAGGCCATCAGATTCAATAAGCATCTGGAGGAGGAGCTACAGTGGGCGTACCAGGAGGTGCGCAAGTTGCAGGGGGTGGAGGCTGCACTGAGGAAGGAGAACACTCAGATCAGGTTGGAGTTACTATTTATCAGTGGAAGGTTTTTAAAAGCTTGCTGGATGATATTTGAGTGGATGTAGGAGACTAGTGAGATGATCTTTGGTGACCTCCATCAGGAAGCGGGCAGAGGAGGCCAGGGAGGCTCTGAGCTCGGGGCTGCAGCAGGTTCGGCTGATCCAGGAACAGGCCCGGTCTGTGCCCCAACTCCAGTCCAGGATCACCCACCTTGAGACTGAGCTGCACCGACACAGGTACCATGTGTGGTCATGAGTAGGTGAAGGAATTCAGTACATGGGTGTGTTTGTGCATCTATTTACACATCATTTGCCTGTGTACTCTGTTGATTTGAAATTTGATGCCACAGGGTGCACAGGTTAAGCTGCACACAGGTTTGTGTCTAGGAGACCTTATGCAACCTCTAGAAAATAACATTATGCCTCGATTGTATTTTCTGTTGTGTTAAAGTCTTTGGTAACTTGCAAGTGTGCAAAAACTGAGCATAGCAATAAAATGTACATTTCTGATTATTATGGTACATGCATCATTTAGTTAAGGTTTGGAGGAAGAGGAAGCAGTTAAATTTGAAATGTAATTGGTAAAAAAAAAAAGATACAGTTACCTTAAAAATACATTTAAGGTATTTCCACTGCCTTTTACCACCCTCAGAACCAGCTGCACGTGTGTCCCCAGCCCTGCAAGTCAACAGAACCACCCTGAAGACACTTGCAGCAAAACAGGTGAATAACTGGAAAAAAAAAAACAGATCAGTATAGGATTGTTAGTGTGTCCTTATTGAGGCACCAGTTATGCAGGCCTAGAGACTGCTCAGCAACTCTGTGGAAATCACTGGTCGCTAGGGAAAAGTATGTATTCTGCAACTGGTTGGCAACTAATTGTGGGAGGTTGTTTGCTGTCACCAGGTGAAACTGGTCACAAAGAAAACAAAACCTTATTCCTTTAACAGTTGCCACAGAAGAGAATTCTTCAGTATTTTACAAGTCTGGAGTCTTGGGCCCTAAGCTGTCTTTGATGACTGAAATATGCAGTTGTTCTGTCTGCAGATGCTGAGTGTCTACAGAGGGCAGTGGAGGGAAGAGCTGCATCTGATGAAGAGGAGGACAACAGTGGGATGAGAGAGGAAGAACAGTGCTGCCTGCTGGAGGTGAAGAGGAACATTGGACGAATGCATGGCTGTAGCAAAGGGTTAGCCAACATCTTGTGTTCATACATGGCATTTTCTCTAATGTTAATCTGACAATTTGATAACACAAACAAAATACAGCTGGCTTTCTCACATCTGTTCTACTATTGAAGAATTCAGCAAACAGTTTTCAAGACACAAAACTCACATGTTTTCATAGTATTGGGTCTGTGTTTAGGGTCAGGGTGTCTAAGTCACCAAAAATGTTTACTTCGCTCCAATAAGCTCAAACACATATCTTAACTTTCACTCGTTACTCTAAAGTTGTGATGACCACACTAATGGTAAATGGGCTGGTTCTTACACAAGCACCTTTTTTTTGTGCAAGTGCTTTCTATCTAACATTCACACACATTCACACGCCGATGGATGGATCAGAGAGCAACTTGGGGTTAGTACCCTGCCCAAGGATAGTTGACATGCAGACTGGAGCAGATGGGGATTGAACCACGAACCTTCCAATACGTAGGTGACCTGCTCCTTCACAGCCTGTCATATTCTTGAGGGATAGGAAAAAATCCAGAAAAGACCTGACAGAGACCTGAGGTATGCATCTGGTCCTTCAGCTCATCCATCTACTTTTTGTTGAAGCATCTTCAATGGTCTAAGTCAGTGTTTCCCAACAGCTGTGCTGCAGCACATAGGTGTGCTGCAGCACATAGGTGTGCTGTGAGAAATGATCAGGTGTGCCGTGGAAGATTATCTGGTTCCACCTGATTGGTACTCTAATTGACCAGCATGAGTAACGGGCAGAACAATTACGTTCTCTTCCACTAGAGGGCAGTACAACTACCTGCTCTAATTAAATGAGTCGCCAACTGCCAGTAAAACAGAAGAAGACGAAGAAGAAACGACATAATAGTCATGCTGTGAGTGAGACAACGGAGCGCTTAATAGCAATAGATAAATATTTGAAAAGAAAAAGTCGTCAGTCTGACCTGGGTCCTGGAGAAAACTGCGACCCAGATGAAGGCCCTAGCATGAGTAGTGGTCAGAAGAAAGCAACAAAGGTATACTGGGGACAAACAGAGCCAGTTCCGCTATGCCTGGTGCGCGGGGAGAAATGATCAATATGCTTTTTGTGACACCACCAAATTTTTGTTTGGTGGTGTGCCG
>VVHJ01045954.1:0-17909 GCA_015107715.1 Tylochromis polylepis
GCGTAGTGTATAGTTTGGTTGTGTGTGTCAGAACAATGAGGCGACTGCTGAATGTCACAGTTGCTGCCAAAAAGCCACCAAAGGCAGACTGCAGTGTAAACGCTGTCTCCAGGTGGAAAACAGGCAGAGTGATACACCTCCTGCTGTCAGGCCTGCAGGTTTCAGGCTGTGATGTGCTCCTCTGTCTCATAGTGGACAGAAACTATTTTTTGGAGTGACACAAATAATTTGTGTGGCATCTTATTTGATGCAGAACGCCTGATTGTTCTGTAAATAGTTTGAAATGGTTATAAAAAAACCACCTTGGCTGCATTTTTAGGTAAATAGCTGCATTTAACTTTGTTGTTTGCAAAACTTGTGCATAGGTTTTTAAAATGTACAATTTATATTTGCATTTCAAGTTATGAAAATGATTCGTTAAACATGTTCATGGTCGTTAGAGTAAAAAACATAACTTTTTTCTTCTCGGATTTTATGTTTTTTGTCTGATTCTAGATCAAATACAGTGTGTCAAAATGAAAAAATAACAGTAAATTCAGACATGTGAGGTTGTGCTGAAAAGAATGATACCAAACAAGGCGAGGTAAATAGTTTTTAAAGGTGAAATGTAGAGGTCAGATCAAAAGTGATCGAAAACGGCCGATTATACCCTGGAGCCCAGAGGTTACACATTTTTTTAAAGTAACGCAATAGTTACTTTTCCTAGTAATTAATTACTTTTATAATATTGTAACTCAGTTACTAACTCAGTTACTTTTTTGAAGAAGTAACTAGTAACTATAACTAATTACTTTTCCAAAGTAACTTGCCCAACACTGCCTGACAGCACTGAAAATTCACATATACAGTGTTAATAGTAAAGATTAAACTTTCAAATTAAGAAATTACAAAAAAAACAAGAAATTCTGTTCATTTTTATCTTCAAGGTTGCAAAGACAGGCCTGCCAATTAGTGAACTGTAATTTAATGCTAGTAGGAAATTTTTATATGTCATATTAAAAAAAATACAGGAATTTACACCACTTTCAGTGCACTAACATTTACTCAGTAACTAATGGGTGTACAGTTGCCCTTTCTGTTCTTTTTTATGACCTTTTCCGCACTAAACTGCTGTTATAAAAATGTCAGCAAAGGTTCAAAAGAACATAAGTATTTGTTTGGGGAATATAAGAGTTAGTCTGTAGTTTGAAAATCTTGTTTGAATACTTGAGCTGCTGTCAGTCTGTCTTTTATGGCAGCCATCACAGAATTAGCCTGTGCCAGTTGAGGCAAAGCAAAAAGGACTAAAGAAAACAACAACACTTCAGATTCATTTAGTTTTTGTTTCATGAGAATCCTGAAATTATTCCATTTAAAAGAAAGCAAAGACACATAAAAATCCCTGAAAATGTTTAGATTGGTAAAGGGTATTTATTTCTTGTTCATTCTTTGTAAAGACCAGAATTCTTCCCCCACCAGACTGCATGACTGTAGGCTTGGACATTCATCATCATCTTTCTGTTCTGGTTGTGAATACTGAAGTCTGGTTCCCATATGGCAGTTGTGATGACTGAATAAAAATTTAAATCTTTGATTGAAAACATTTTGCATTCAGTAGCCACAAGGAATTCTACTGCCAGCATGTGAAATTAATGACTTTGGCAAATCTGAATCTTTTATTTGATCTGGATTTTCCCAGCAGATGATGATGCTCCATGCCTGCGCTTTTAAATACACCACTGGAGGCATGGCTGATAGAAAGATCCTGGCACGCAATCTGGTGCATGAGCCTGGATCTCAGTTCCAAAGCACAGCTGAGCAAATACTGTTACCATTTAGACTGGAAGAAAAGTCAATTTAATTTGTACAACAAATCATAAAGTGAATAGCAAATAAATATGGAGCGAAATTACCTGAGTGAATGTAAATTGAGTTCTTTAATGCAGCAGGTACTCTGAATGCAAAAAGAAAATAGAAGACGTTGGGTCTATGCTCAGTATTGTCTAGAATATTAGTGATACACTATTTCAGAACAGAAAAACGGGTTCATAATCAAGTCGTATTTGGTATATACTCACACTGAAATGCATACAGAGCTTTTCTGTATCTGTATCAGTCTTAACCTCCATAAGGAGGAATGTTTCTCTGGAAGCCACAAGTTAGTTACAGAAAGATGTTAATATCATCATCTTCCATTCCCTACTTTATTGTGTCTGGACCACTTTATTGTGCAATTGTGCTTGCAAGGGTTTGGATTCATTTTTCTTAAATAAAGTATAAATGGGTATAAATTGTTTAATCAATTTTGGGAGTGATTTGTGTGTTGTCATCTTCCACGCATTAAAAACTACTGAATGATTAGTGAAGCAATCTAAGAAATTACAGATGAAATTACAGGGCAGTAAATGGGAAAAATCAACAAAGTGTTTTTTTGTGTGTGCTTTGTTTTGGGGGTTTTTCCCCACTGGAACGTTGCTGGAAGATTGGTACTTTTTTTTTTTTTTGAAAGATATTTCCTCATTTCGTGTTTTGTTCATCCATCCATAAATCCATTTGCTGCCAGTTAGCCAGGTTGTGAGTGCAGCAGACTAAGGAGAGATGCCCAGACCTTACTCTGTGCAGCCCCGTCCTCCAGTTATTTTTCTGGTGGTACACCAAAGCGCTCCTGAGGCAGTTGAGAGACATAATCTCTCCAATGTGTCCTAGGTCTAACCTAGGGTCTCCTCCCTGTTGGACAAGCCCAGAACACCTCAATTAGCATCCTATTCAGATGCCAGAACTACCTTAACTGGCTCCTGTCAATGTGGAGGAGTAAGAGTGAGAGAAAGCAAATTCATCAGATGCAGAATTTGCTAAATAAATGTAAGACTCCAGAGATCAAAAGTTCTGTCAAAAGATTGCTGTGTAGTAGTCATTTCAAAGGACTACTCTAAACTAAAGCATTCCTCAAGAGGGGAAACATGCCTAACATGTCATCGTGTACTAAAACATACACATATTTCACAGTGGAGAAAAAAAATAAATAAATAAAATAAATGTTTCGTGACAGAGTATATAAAACAGAGTATATAAAAAGAAGAAGGGGAGATGAAATGAGGTGAGTAAAACCCTTAGTGATGCACAGAGTTGGTGGGAATTATAGATTTATAAGAGCACCTAAAGACCTAGGAAAGCCAGATCAGTCAGGATGTGACACTACTCTGTAACTTTGTAACGTACAATCAGGATTTGCCCCAGTATGAAAGCATTAGGACATCACACCCATTTCTAAGATATTTTGAGTTTCTTTTTAGCATTTTTAAAGCTTATTCTTTGCACTCAAGAGCAGGGTAAGACCTCAAAATGAAACCAAGGAATGAAATGTTGGTCTCATCTAATTTCCTTCATGTGGCTGTAGATAACTAAGTAAGAATTGTACTAGCAAAGTTATTGTAGTTTAAATCCATTTATCTTCAAACAATATCTGACACAGTTCTGTGGCAGTAATATGTTAAACGAGGGTAGCAGGGGTTATTCAGGATGATTTTAAATAAATTGAAATAAATTTCAATTTACTTAGCCAGCTAAAATTAATTATATTCATCCAGTGACTGATAGGCAAATAGACTTTGCTTTGCAAAAGGAAGTGATACAGGAAAATGTGAATAGCTGGAGAAATACGTTTTTGGACAATGCATTTTTTGTGTGTGTAATTTTGCCTCTCTATAGTGAATCTGTGCATCTGTACTTAAATCAGAGAATGAATATGTGATTGAGGTGTAGCGTTTCAATTCAAAAGGTTTAACAAAAGTGTTGTTACCTCTTTGAAAAACTCATTTTTATACATAGTTCCCATTTTCAGAGACATAAATTAAATGTACAAGCATAGTTTTAATCCTTAAAACTAAGGATTGTTTTTAATAATTGAATGAGCATTATTTTGCAGTCAATACCAGCCTTAAGTCTAGATCCAACCCACATCATCAAATGCTGTGTTTCCTCCCTTAAGATGTTCGACTAGGCCTTTAATGTAGCCTGAAGATATCCCATTTCTTTGCCTTGTAAAACTCTTGAGATTTTTTTGTACTATGCTTTGGCTCATTATCTACTTGCACTGTAAAGTGCCATCCAGCGATAAACACTAGTGGGCTGGTTCCACTGGCAGCCATGCATGCCCATGACATTACACTGCCTCTAACATGTTTGATGGCTACTTTAGATCATGTGCTATTTCTCTTTTTCTCCAAATGCTTCTCTTCCCATCATTCTGGTACAAGTTAATCTTGATTTCATCTATCAAACACTTTTTTCAACTCTGTTTTTCTTTTAGATGTTTCCTGGTAAAAGAAAAATCCAGCCATTTTGTTATCGAGTATAACAGGTGGTTTGTAAAGTTCTCCTTTGATTTAGACTTGATAATCTTACTTTTACTTTCTCAAGAGTATTCTTGAGATGGCTAAATGTTGTGGAGTGGTTTGTTCTTAACCAAGGAAAGAATTCATTAGCGTTCTTTTTAAAATTCTTTTAAAGAATGAATCCGATTGTTGGTTTGGCCACTACTGAAGGTTTTGCTATGTCCCTGGTATAGTTATTTTGTTTGCTCACCATAATGATGTCCTCATTCAGTTATTGTGAACTAAATGACATGCAGTTAGTGGGGATAGGTTCATTGGAAACTCTAAATTGCCCATAGGTGTGAATGTGAGTGCGGATCTTTGTCACTCTGCATGTGTTAGCCCTGTGACAGACTGGCGACCTGTCCAGGGTGTACCCTGCCTCTTGTCCTAAGATAGCTGGGATAGGCTCCAGCGACCCTGCAAAGGATAAGCAGTAGAGAATGGATGAATGAGACCTTATTTTCTGTTTTTCATCCAGTGAAAAGCTACCAAATATCAACAATAATAAACATTTTTAATAAACTCCAGATTTTTTATCTGCCTTATTTGTCATGGCATAATGACAGATTAGACGCTTAGACATGAAATTTCATGTGTATAAAATAGTCTGTGATTCCTAAACATTTAATGCAGTGCTTTTGTTAGGATCTTAAATTCTTTGATTTCATGTTGATTTAAACCATGGTGGTGTACAGAAACAAAATTACAAAGAATATTTCACTGTCCAAGAATTTAGGAACCTGCCTTTACCCCTACTCTTTTCAGCACTAACAAAAACAGACAATATTCAAACAAAGAAACAGAGAATGAGCAGGTCTGGAAGGGACAGAGACTTTGAAAATGAAAGCTTTTAACCTAATTCTCATGCAACCTGTTAGTGCCTAAAAGATTATTTATGCTACTGCCCGATGGCATGGTTTTTAAACTATTGCTATCTGATTATAGTGCTCCAAGCATTTTAAATGGACATACTAGTTAGTTAAGCAAAATCAAAAAGGACCTTGGCATTTCTACAATCCTGCATACAGCTATGCTCACTGAGTTCTTTAGAAGTCCTGTTCCACCTTAATCTCCAAATAAATGCCCATCATGGTAAACTTGTTCTTTCTCTGTCCACCCAAGTCTATTAAAAAAGGCAACACCAAATAAGGCTGACCTTCCAAAAAGGAATACACAACAAACTTCAGAACAAAAGCCAATACAAAATAGTTATTGAACTTCTACAAAGAAACCTAAAAGTAGTCAGTGAAATTCTTTAAAGAAAAAAAAAAGAGGCTGCATATCTTTTCACATGTAAGCATATTTTCTCTTATTGAAATTCTGTCTCCACAATAATAAGAAAAAAACTTCAAGCAGTACTGTAATTGAGTCATTCAGTCAAGAAAAATCTGTTTACATGTGCTTGCACCAATGAAAACATGCACTGACAATTGCTGCAGTTTTCTCTGCACCACAGCCTCATATTTTTCAAACAAATTGACTTCCATTACGGTGAACAAGTGTGTGGACTTTGGTGCTGTGAACATAAAGCAATACAATCAAAGGGATATTGGTGGTGGTCTCCAAACTGGTGTGCACAGAACTGTGTGGAACAATTATGTGTTGTTATGTAATATGTTTCATCAAATGCATTGCTGCTTGCATACCAACTAGTACTCATTCATTTTGTTTATCAATCTAAAAGAAGTAACTGAATTAAAAGTGTACAGTTAACGACTCAGAAAAGAGAGAGGTACATATAATAGGTTGATTTTAACAACAAAAACAGATTAAATGTTGCACTCAGTTGCACATCAGAAGTTTATTACATTATATTTTAATTATATTTTTTGCACGTGTTTAATTAAGCTTTTATTAGAAGACCTTTATTCACATGGACTACCCTGGAAAAGGAAACCAAATGATAAATTGACGGAATAACATAGTTGCGCATAGTATTCCTCTGATTAATGTGATGCTGGTTTCCCACTGTGAGCTGTGGAGGCGGTACAGAAACAGATATACTACATAGATGAGAAGAAGAGAGAGAGAGAGAGAATAACAAACTAGTGGGGGCAGCACAATGGTTAGCACTGTTGCCTCACAGTAAGAAGGTCCTGGGTTTGAATCCAGTTTGAGATCTGTCTGTGTGGAATTTGTATGGTCTCTGTGTTTCTGCATGGGTCTCTCCAGTCCCAAAAAATGCATGGGGTTACTGAATGTGAGTGTGAATGGTTTTACACCCTGCGACAGATCGACTACCTGTCCAGAGTGTACCCAGGCTCTCATCCAGTGACAGCTGGAATAAGCTTCTGCCCCCCTCTGCAAAACTGAGTAAGTAGAAAAAATGGGATGGATGACTGAATGAACCACCGTTAAAAGGATGAGTTTGAAACATTAGAAGAATGGAATATGAACAAAATTAGGAGTAAAAACAATGATTTACAGAGAAAAATTTCAATAAAAGAATATCACTTTTTCTCTATTCAGTGAGTGTTTTTACCTTTATCATTCCTGCCCTTTAGTTTCACAGCATGGTTTATACTACCACCCCTTGATCACCTAAAATAATTATACCTGATTGTTGTTGTTGTTGTTTCACATCGCTTTATGAACTTACAAGTAGAAAGGCGTGAGAGAAATAAAATAGATCTATATTTAACAGAGAAATAAGAGGCAAATGCATCTAGCTGCAGCACTTCACTTTCACCAGGACTGTCACCTTTAAATAACATACTTTCTTCTTAAATTGCAGGAGTTGTAAGTTTTCCTAACTCGCTCTTTGTCTTGAGCTTGAATTTATAATATTCATGCTTCATCCTATTTTGCCACTGATGTGTGACAGACAGGTTATTGATTAGTTAATAAGAATCAATGTTAATTTAGCTGCATGTTGTTGACTTTAATGTCAAAAAGAATGTTTGGAGAGTCTTCAATTTGGCTTTAGCTGCATTTCATTTAAAGAAACAATATAGAAGAGGTTATAAAAGAGCTACAGCTGAGGTGGGTGTGGCATCTATAAACGATATATTTGTTTGTCTCACACACACACACACACACACACACACACACACACACACACACACACACACACAATCAAGGCCTTTATGCAATTTGTTGGTGTAATATCTTGAAAAGCTCTCAATCAATAATTAAATGGAGGCCAAACATGGCAGACTGGCAGTTTTATTGAGGGAAATTACTCACACACACTTACACTGAAAGCAGTTACGTGCTGATTGGCTAGTGGCACTCCTCAGTTTGGATATTGTACTGAGCATATCTGAGGAACATAACAAAAACTCAGTGTTATTTCTCACGTGCATTTGAGAACTTTTACCCCCAGTAAGTAAATAAACCATGTGGTCAGGCTGCTCTGCACTGCTTTCATCAGCTTCTACGGGCTGTTGAGGTTGTTAGTGCTTTGCTGGCTGAATGAATTTAATCTGCCATAGTTGCTTAGCAACCTAAACTATGTGTATTTGTTTTTGTGTACTTGTCTTAGATGTCGTGTGTGTGTGGTACATGTGTGTATGTCCGCTTGCCTGCAAAATAATCCCCCTCCCATTTTGGCTTCTGGACTTTTGGATGTCATGGATGCCTGACTAAATTAAAGTGGTTTTTGACAGTTATACGTAACATGTCACGCACTGTGATACAAAGTTGCTTTCTATCACTGGATATATTTAAAGTGGTCAGATGTATTTTTTTTAACTTACTGGCTGCACATCAGCCCATTATCAGTGTTACACATAGTCCTCTGAAGAAACAAACAGTGTGATTAAGGGAATTTTTAGCTCATTGCTTATTAGTTATCTATTCATGGATGTGGCAAGTCGACAAAATTTATACTGGGAGCCAGTCTAAGCTGTAGGAGGCTAGAATAATGGTGGTAGTCAGCAATTTTTCTTTTTTTCCCCCACAACCTTTATTTTAAAATCTCAAGTTTATGAACATCTCAAAATATAATTAAAATACATTTTCATGATAAGGGACTCAGAATGTCATATACTACATTCCATCTTTCTGAAGGTGTTTAAATGGATCTGACAAAGACCCACTTCGGGCTTGGCAAGATCCAATTATTTCCCCAGTCCCGAAAGTAGATGATGAAATAATGCTTGCACTGACAATCAGCTGATTCTTAGCCACTGGAGCGCCTGACATTTATCAGCAAGAATCATGTGTGATGTACACCAGGTCTTGGTTTTAAAAGCATCACAACATTCACTGTTACACAGACAAATTACTGAATCAGTTAATATATCCATTGCCTGGCCTGTCAGATATCAAAAGCTGACAAGCAGCACTCACAGCATGTTCAGCTGAACAAAAAAATGTTAGCGGTAGTAGTGTATTTCATTCAGTACCTCTTCTGTTCTAGTCCTCATTTTCCAGCTTTTACACAATATAAAAGTGTCTGCTTGTAGTTTAAGTCTTACATCCTTACCTGTGTTCTGACAACCAGAGGCCTGGAGTGATGTGGTTCTATTTGTTCCCACTGAGAACTACAATATAACTTGCACAAGGCACCTTGAAAAAAATCGTTCTTTTATATCATTTCAGCTACCCAACTGTAGTGGTTTGATTAGTTCTTAAATTCTCTATTTTCTAAAATTAAACGATACACATTTTCTTCCTTCCCTTCACTAGTTGCTTGTGAGCTTTATAATGAGTTTTAAAATCCACTCATAACTATTTCAGGAGAGGTTCCAAGTGATGTGGTCCTGTATAAAATGAAGCACAACCTGAAATCCTTTGGCATGGGTCCTTTGTATGTTCTTTCATCTAACTTTATTATACATATGCAGTTCAGAAGATTTAGCTTGGAGCTCTCCTCCTACAAATATTAAGCATGCTGCACTGTAACTTTTTGGCTAAGACCAGTTAGCATCTGTGCTTTGTGTGGAAACAGAGCTAGAATTAGCAAGTAAATAAGCTCTCTGTAAATAATCTCTGTTAATAATCTAAACAGATACGTTACTAACCACCTTGGCTAATGTGATGTGGAGGAGTTTGCAGTCTTTAAAGAAAACTTTGATCATGTAGAGGTGGCTCCACAAGCACGTTCAGATTAGCATGGTTGAGATATTTTTATTATTATTATGAGTTTCAAACAACAGATGTTTGGTCTTCATCAAACCTCATCCACCAAAAAATCAAAACAGCATACTTTTTAAATACAAAAAAACCCTTCAAATTAACTTTACTGGGCCATAATTTAAGTGTACTGCAAGTATTTCTGAACGTTTGAAGGCATTTAAGCTTTCCAGCTTTCTGATAGACCGAAAAATATTATGAAATGATTTTTAAATGTTAATAAGTTGTAGCAACCTTGAAAAATCTACACTGATGTGTAAGTGTAGAAATCAAATCATATTACTATACATGAACTCGATTTTTCTGGGTTCCATAAAAACACCAAATCTAAAAATATCAACAATTAATGGGATTTATCCTTGTTCATTTTATGTACGTGGATAAATGTATATTTTACATTGTATGATTTAGTTCACCTCCCTCTATCAGGTAAAAAAGCAAAAATATTTATGACATTCTGAATGGATTGGATAAATCATATTACAATAATCATAGAATTTCTGGCTGAAAAGATCTAAATTTTCCTGTCATGTGACTGATTTTTTTTTTTTTGTCCCAGTGGCATTATGAATACACAGAATCACAAGTAGCCAACTATAGAATTTTGGAGAACACCACTTTTAGAAGGGAACAAAAGCAAAATCAACCACTAGCCACTACTGAATAAAAGAATAATCTGTTTGATGAATAAGATTTTATTTTGTTTCTTGCAGTGCTGCTCATGAAGCCCTCTTTTCTCAGCAATCCAAGAATACAAAAGAATAAACTGATTAACTGTGTCAGAGTGAAAAGTATTCTTTCAAATTCTTATTTAAAAGAATAGCTGGTTTACAGAACAGAGAGGCTAGTGAGGTTAGTTAGATGGTTAGTGTAGTTTCTGGGAATGGTAATGTGCAGCAGCCTGCAGGGAACCAAAGCGACATCAGGACTTTCAAAAGAAAACATGCCCAAAGATTAGAAACACCTTTTATTTTCTGAAAAATACTACCAGTTCCATGTAATGTCTTGCACACAAACTATGATCGGACCTTTATAATATACCAGATCTCTAACACGACTATTAATTAATATTAAGAAAGCTACATTGCATAGGAAGATTAAAGTCCACTTTCTTGCAAGTATAAATCTAGGGAACTTAAGCATATTACATGTCTTTATCACATTGTCGGCAGCAACAGCCTCTGCTATGAGTTATGACCTCATCATCCCGTTTGTATAAAAGCGAAAAATTAAATTAGTTAGAGTAATGAACCTAGGTGCTTTTCATAAGAAATTCTCTGCTCATTGTTCTCCAAGTTGTTTGAGAGAGTAGTCTGCTGCATATACCCCCGTCTCACGTAAATCTTGTCCATCTAAGAAAGCTGTCAGGGGTCTGCCTTTTCAAACACGACACCCCATGGGGGTCCTAGATCAAAGATGAAAGCATGCTGAACGATCCAGGAGACTGGGGCAGAGGGGTGGTATGAAGGGAGTTAGGAGTGCGATTCATCAAATTAAAAAATTTGCTTTCCTTTTCCCGGTAGGCAATGGAGTAAATTCTCTGGTACTTAACTTAGTGTGGCTTTGACAAGAAAGGAGAGGAGGAGGGGTCAGATGGTGGGAGGTAGAAGAAATTTCTTGGGAAGACAGTTGTGTGAAAGTGAACGAATTTGTAATTAATGACACTCTTACTCCTAATTAAAACCTCTTAGCTTTCTCCTCACAAGGTTGCAGCAGCTGGTAGAGACAAGGCCCTCACTGTGAGACGAGAGACATAAATTTCATGACAGTATCGTGAGGCAGCACCTGGTTATGCCTACACCTGTCACTGCTGGAATCGTAGCTCATTCTGTCAATGAATTAACATCCTCCTGGGCTAAGATAGAAAAAAGGTAGATTCTCTCATAGCAGAACGAAAATCCCTGGTGGCTCAAAGGTGGTAATATGTATCCATTTTCAAAATTAAATATATCGCTGTTTGGTTCAGCAAGGCAGACACCTGCCTCCTCTAGTAAAAATGGCATACTCCAGATCTGAAAGATTTCCCCCAGGAACCACATCATAGTATTTCCTTGTAACTATAACTTAATATCATGTCAAAATCTCCTGAGGATGATACAGCTAGTCAAGCCACAGAAAGAAGGAAAACAAGAGCAAGTCAAATGCTTAGAGAAACAGATGGAGGCCAGGAGCAGGTGGAAGAAAGAGAGAGGCAACATAAGGGAGAAGGGAGGCAGAAAAAGGAAACTAAACACACAAAATGAAACAGAACACGATGCCCCTAGATAATAAAACCAACATGGGAACAATAAAAGCCTGTCAAGAAACACGAAAAACAATAGGAAACAGCATGGGATTGCCATTTAGTATTAAAATTTAATGTAAGTTCAATAAATGATTCTGTTGTCTTTTACAAAAGTGTCTTTAACCAGGGCAGACTCCATGAACAGTCCTGTGGGACGTGCATGCAGTAGATGCACTTCATGCATGCAATCCCACTCAAACTCTTTTGGTTTCCATTCTTTTAGCTCTGTGACTATCTTCTTACACAAGACTGGTAGGCCTGTTTTTTTCTGTGGTTTTCTATGTGTTACCAATTCTTTGTGTTTTAAACACAACAGCCTTTTGCAGTGTCTCTATTCAGTAGCTGACATTCCTGTTCTAATTATTTATAAATCATGATGTCATATTGATGTGGTGATGTTGTGATTTGCTGACAATTAGATTAGTTGTTCACATTAATCGTACAAGATCACCCACACTGATCATTTGCTGAATAGAAAAGTTTGGGGGATTTTGAATGTGTTTGTGTGCATGTTGCAGGCATGTTGGCAGCTCAGGGAGATATCTGACAGTTGATGAACACATGACTCAGAGGCATCACCTGCTGTACTGTTTAGACCTGCTTATAATTGGTTTCTTAGCTGCAGATTCAACTTAAACTGACTTGATGCTTTAAAGAAAGAAAGAACTGATAATGGAGAATGGTGCACTATTTCAACCATGAGGCATGCTGCAGTTAAAATTGTATAAAATTGATTCAAGCACTAAAACAACTTGTCATCTTTGTGCTCCCTGATAGCATGATGAATTGCCACTGTGGACACCTCGATCACCTAAGCTGTCTCGGTAAGCCACACTTGATCACTGTCAGAGAAGCTCAAGATGGTCAGAGATTGCTGTATGGGCAAGGGACTTACTACCTCCCATTCTCACTCCTTCTTTTTCCTCAGTCACACAAACACATACTCATTTGTGTCAGTCTGGCTGTCTTGCAGACCCCAGATGAAAATACTCTTGGAAATACAGAAAATATTGTAAACAACTACATGAGGACATGTTTTGAATCCAAATTTGGAAAAAAAAAAAAAACTTGCTAAACCTTCGCGAATTGAATTTGCTATGTGTTTTTAGGTTTAGGCAACAAAAGCACCTATAATAGGATGAGGGGAAAAAACATTTTGGTCAATGTTCATAAAGTCATGCAATGTGCTTCAAGTCCCTGATGTTAATAAACCCAGACCACAATCTGGCAGTCACCATAACAAAGTACTTCCACACCCAAAATGAACCAAAGGGTGTGTATTACCCTTCACTGACACACTGCCCCTTTATCCTGATGGTTTTTTAATAATAAATAATAATAAATGCATACATAAAAATAAAAACTGTTTTTTCATGAAAACAGCCACAAAAAAGAATCTTCTAAAATCTCAAAATGATTGTTACACCATTGAGGTGGAATGCAGTGCTATTAAGTCGTGTCACAAGTGTCTTTAAACCTGTAATCAGTTACCTGTCGTACCCACTGAGACGCACTGGTATAATTTTTTTTTCACTATGGGCAAGAGAAAGGAAAGAAGAGCATAAGCAAGAAAATAATTGCAGAGCACGGTGAAGATTAAGGCTACTCTACAATTTCTAAGTAGCCCGATGCTCCCGTGATCACATTGGCTAATATTAGGCTTAACTTTCAACCTCCCTGGATGTGGCTGTGAGAAGAAAATTGATGCTACATTCCAAAGTAACAGCATTCAGACTAATGTTCACAAAGAAAAGTATGCTGGTTGCGGCTGTGTATTTCCAAAGCAGTCTCTTTTATTTCCCTTTAAAAGGTGTAAACATAGCTGTGACAAACTCACTGAATTCCATCGAAAAATGTGTGAATTATTACCTCACAAAAACCTTAAACCACAAGGAAACTTAGGTTCCCTTTCTGAAAAAGCAGAACTGTCATGGGTGAATGTATAGTACTATGAATAAACCACCAAGGGAAGAGGTTAGTGTGTTTCTCTGGTCCAAGCAGCATAATCATTGCTCAAAGCACTTGTGTGATATTGTGCTTTGAGCCTAACAGAACCACTGGGGCACGTGGTCCCTCTCCTGGTTGCATTGCATAACTTCCAGCAGGATATGCACAGAAAATTTGCTTCTTTGTTTACTTATTTAAGTAGGGAAAATATTTTTACCAAATATTTTGGATGTGGCAGTACTTGAAGTTACTGCTTCATTCATTTCTGGTATACATCAGAATAATTAATTAAAAGGCATGCAGTTAATACTGGATTGTACTTTTTTAAATTTCTATTAAGATTATTTCCACACCAACCGTCAACTTCCATTAAATGCTTGGAATATGATTTTAAGTATCTTCTAGCTCCTCTCACAGCTTTTTAACACCTCATATACAGCCATGGCTTCATCTCATACTCAAATCAGCTGAATTTTAAAAGAAACATCAAAGAAGATGGATCTAGCAGGGCATGCAGAGAGTGCCAAGAAATTCTTTTAAAGTCCTGAGTTCAACAGATGCCCCTTACATCTAGGCCTTCCAGTGAGCTTCGACCACTGAGATATGCAGTCTTCCAAAACATGTTTTTTACGCTTATAATCACCTTCCATATCATTTGATTCAAAGGTTATCTAACACATGGCCAAATATGAAAACATATTAATAAAATATACTTTGGGTCTTCCTATTTCTATGATCTTTTTTTAATATATTTTATTTGACTAAACATATTTGGCGATGTATTTGACAACACTATACAACCCCCAGCAAACATAAACTATTTTAAACAATAAATTAAATATAAACATTTGAATACTATACTATATTTTTTTTTGTTTTGTTTTAAGTTATTTATTCCGAGTCTGACACTGGCTTGCTTAAACGTTTGACCATTCTTCCATGCAAAATTCATTCAGCTCCATCCCATAACCCCCCATTTCTTCTTTTTGAGCCATTCTTTCCTATTTGTCCCGGTAAGCCTACAACTATTACCCTGTTTAAAGATCCACTTTCAGTTCATCTTCAGCTGGACACAAAGCCCAACGTTATCTTCAATAATTCTTTCATGTGAAGTGGAATTCATAGCTGAATCAGTGACTGACAGATACCTACTGGCTGAGGCTGCAAAAAAAATGTAGTTATGTTTGTCTATTTCTTCAATTACTTTTTTTTATTTCATTAACAAAATGTCCATAAATCTTAAATATGATTATATATTTTGAGTATCACCATTATTAAGAGGAACTTTATTAAGAGCATAAAATGACTGAAAATGTCTAGTTTCTAATTAATTAATGTTTTCAAACATTTTGTTTCTTCATATGCACTTACTTACATACAGATAATTACACATGAGTGAAATAAAATCAGTCCAAATGATCCACCAGTACACTTACTATCATAACACAACTCATTTTGAATTGAAGAATGGTCATACAGGCATCAAGTTTTTGTAATACTCTAGCATTCACACTGGCAATGAATACACAGGAGCTTTCCATCAGTTAAAATACTTCCTTTGTCCTTGAAATACAGTATATACCCTCTATAAAGTTCTCTTGACCTACTTCATGTGTTCTGAATGTTGACAGGTGCTGTACACAAGCGAGACACAATGACAGGACCTGTTTACTTTGCCCGGAACATCTGTTCAAATATCCTTTCGGAAGCAGCACCAGGAGACGTTTGTCTGTTGATTTAATGTGGCTCAAAATTCTGGTCCCACTTTAACATTTCATACGTTTACAAAGTAAGCCTAAGCTCATATAATATATTGATGAAAAAATTTACAGTTACAGAATTACTTTAATTGCCATGTTTTTATTACTTTTTCTGATGTTTGAGCTGGTTGTTGTATAACTTTTTATTTCAAAGTGCTTGCCAAGAGAGGATTTAAAACATTCCATTTTTTTCTGTACTTTAATTTATCATAAAAAGGAAACTTTGCATTTTAGTTTACCTAGCAGGCACCTTGAGTAAGGTAGCTGAGTGGATTTGTCCTACGATGTATTTTCATGAGTCAATCGGTGAAAATATAGACTGAAATAGAAAAGGATTTATGAAAATCATATGCCATATGATCCATGTTTTCTATTTTTGGCACAATTTGTTGAAATGATAATCCTTTAAAATGTCACACCACAGTTTTGTTTATTTTGTTAGAGATTAACAGTTTACTGGTTACCATAAGTACAAATGGATTGATGACTATGATTACGATGATGCAAAAAACAGAGTTAAATTACATGAACCAGAGTGAAATCTTGCAACTTATACTTTTCCAGGTGTTTCTTTCCTAACTCTTAGACAGACTGATGAAAATGAGGTGCAGCGGGCCACTCTCTTGCAATGTTCACTGGTGGACAGATGGATAGCACCTTGACAAACAAAGAAAAACAGACAGACTGTGTCGCTTCACACAGAAGTAGGGAAAAGTGGTGACAGGCTATCTCCATGCATATTGATGCCAGCCAGCCACACTGGCATAGGTTTGATTGAATAGTCACACAATGGGAAAAGGCAGGCTACTTTTCATGTTCGGCCATCAATCAGTGCAGCAGACTGCAGCTCTCTCAGCTTTGTTTGAGTGTCAATTAGCTGACGTGGTTTGGGTTGCAAGATGGATTTCAGAGGTTTCTGTTTTTCATAAGGCAGACAGCAGTTACCGTGCAGCTGTGGGACCAATCAGCCCCTTCAAACAACAGAGGAACAGATTAATGGTCAAAAAAGGCTGAATGGCTTATTTTTTAAATATCAATAACTTACCAGAAGGGTGAGAAACATCACCTGTGGTATGTGGTTTATTTATGCAAGAACAATATTTTCTGTGGATAAAAACAAAAAATCATATCTATCATATCAACTGACAAAAGACATAACATACCATGTGATGGATGGGGAACCAGGCTGATCCATGAATCCCCTCTTTACTTAGGGTTTATTAGGTCATTTGCATCCAAGAAACTGTTTATGCTTGTTTAACTCTCTCCAGGACCACTTGCAACATGGTCCATTGCTTGGTGTGCTTGAAGTTCTCAAATAATTCAGCACCTTACAATCTCATCATGCAGTCAGTAGCTTATAGCTTTGCACCCTGACGGGATTTGCTCAATACTTAGCATTCTTCTGGCTCCTTTGAGCATAAATAGAACCACTGAGCCATGTAAAACAATAACTGCATCAGTTTTCTGCTTTGCAACCACCTTGCATTGTTCACAAGTAGCCCTGAAAGGCATAATTGTTTATGGTGTCCATTTTAGATAGCAGCAGTCAAGAGAATACAACTATGTGCTTACACTATGAGTATAGTGGAGAGTTTTTTATTTGATTTGTTAATGTTTGATATTTGAAGATTTTTTTTAAAAATGATCTTTATTTTCTAAATTCTTTTCTCATACAAAGACAGTTATCAACCACCATCAGCTAACAACAGTTTACAAATATATAAAGACTGTGGCTTAATTTTTTCAAGGTAATTTGAAATATTCATAACGCAAGATAATTGACAAGATATTTACACTTGCACAACTAGGCAGTTTAAATTGTCTAATTCATGTAGCATGGATGCATGTGGCAGGAAGAATGTGTCTAATACAGAGAGGCCTGTCCTAACTCATGAAACCCTCAGTCTTTGTACTGCTGATACACTAATTCTCCTGGTTAATTAGACCATAATGGAAATGGGAATCTTTTAACTTAAGATTAAATGAACAAAAATGGTTTGATTAGACAGCTTAGCATTTAATTAGCTTTTACATTACATAATTTACAAAGTCTAAGACCAACCAAGTTCTTGCGTTCTGGATTTGTTTAGATGTCATGTCTTCAATTCTACAACTGATTTCATTTAAAAAAGTAAAAGTCTGTGGTATTGTTATCTCTGAAAAGTTTACAGTACCACAGGAACTATCTACTTTAATTTCTCTCTTGCAACTACCTTACTGGACCATCTGGTAAATGATTTTCATACCAAATCATTTTACACAACATTTTCTGCATGTGACTAATTCAAGTGAAAATGGACCTTCTTATATAAGGTAATAATAAATGTCTCGCATCCAGATTGTACCACCTGTTACTGGCATGTGTTGCAGGTTGCTGAATGTTTCTCTCAGCACGTTAGATACACACACACACACACACGTATATATATATATATATATATTTTTTTTTTTTTTTTTTTTTTCCCCCCCCCCCTTTTTGGG
>VVHJ01045957.1:5146-20415 GCA_015107715.1 Tylochromis polylepis
TACAAGGTCCTAAGCAATCAGACCCCATCTTATCTTAATGACCTACCTCTCTTCCACGGCATGTCTTTTGTCCTGTCTTCCTCTCCTCACCTCAGCCGGTCGCGGCAGATGGCCGCCCCTCCCTGAGCCTGGTTCTGCCGGAGGTTTCTTCCTGTTAAAAGGGAGTTTTTCCTTCCCACTGTCGCCAAAGGGCTTGCTCACAGGGGGGTCATATGATTTTTTTCCTCTGTATGTATTATTGCAGGGTCTACCTTACAATACAAAGCTCCTTGAGGCGACTGCTGTTGTGATTTGGCGCTGTATAAATAAAACTGAATTGAATTGAAATTGAATTTAAATAAAGAACAAACGAATTCTATAGTTTTGCCCTTCTTCCCCATCTTCTTGTCCGTGACATTAGAGCCTTGTTGCTTTTCATAACACTTAGATGTTTAATTAACGCTGTTGTCAAAGGGTCTTTCAACTATGGGTCCTGGTTTTTAAGTTATCACATGGATTTAGGTCTCCTTGCTTCTCTCTGATGTCCAGTCTTTCAACCTTGTACACAGATCACTGAGCTCTGCTCTGCAGATACACCTGGTTTTGCTCAAGTCCAAATCAGAGCAAGAAAACCGGACTAACTCTCAACATTAGCTCTTGGTCTGTTTATCTGTTTATCTGCACAGCAAAACGTGATTACAGAAGAAAATGACTTGATGTCCATCTACTGTATCTATCCATCCGTCCATTATCCTAACTGCTTATCCGAGTTAGTTTTGTAGAGTCTATCCCAGCTACCACAGAGTGAGAGGCAGATGAGCCCAAACCCTCACGTCCACACCTATAGACAGTTAACCAAATTAGCATGTCTTTAGGCCGCACAGAAAGGCTCCAACCAACTAGGAGGTTAGAGTCAGGAACATTCTCGCATTAACTTAAGATTTTAGGCACGAAAACATGAGAGTTTAAATGAGCATTTAAGGCTTTTTCAGGCGTTGGATCCCTAGAGAACCAGAAAAGATTCCTGAGTTAAGAACTGATGGAAGTACTTTCATAAAACACATATTTTACTTTTCAAGGAACTAGTTCTCATTAACTGTAGCAAAAAACAGCTCTTTTCCCAGGACCTCTCTAATAGACACCACCACTTTTCCCTATTTCATACAAACGGGTGAGTTCATGCTTACATAAAGACAAACTATTCATCACAAGCAGACAAGCATTCAATTAATATTTTAAAATCGCCTTTATGTTCTCATAATTTATGCGCAGAAACACTAAAACGCAGGCTCCCTTTATTGGTAAAGTTAATGCTTCAAGTTTCCCTTCATTTGAAGGATTAGCGGAGAAGCTGCTTGAACAAAGCTTAAATGAAGGTTTTATGAACTGAAGGAAGAGCAGACAGAGGAACAAAAGAATATTTAGGTCTCTTCTATATATTTCTCAGTTGTTTTATCCTTTAAAGCCCTTCATTTTGGTCTAACTCAAAATTTCCACGTGATTTGCTTTATAAAATACAAACATAAGACAGAAACAGAGTACATATTAGACTTAGTGGGACTGCACATTGTCTCCCACTTTTTCATCTTATTGCAATAATGAACAGCTCATCATGAAAGCCATTAAAATTCATGGGTTTTGTCAGCGGTACAGCTCAATGGGAATCGTTGTTCTTTCGGCTTCAGTCAGGTGAAACAACAAGTCGACGCAGCGCTCCTTCGGTATGTTCACGCAATTCCTGAGCAGCAAAGAGAATCTTAAATCAATGTTGCACAATCCGGGGTTTCCATGAATGTTTTACTCTGCCTGTAAATGTCAATGAATTCTGGACATTCTCAGCTGCTGTGGCATTTCACTCTAAATAACTCCAACATACGAAAAGCAAACGTGACCATCAGGGAAAGCTCAAGTGAACCGTTCAGTCTCATACTGCTGTTTGATGCATTTTTTTTTTTTTTTAATGTTGAGAATCAAGCGCAGCTGCAGTGGTGTTTGGATATTCAGACATCCACACAACAGTTCGGAAGAGGCGCGCAATGCACATAATGCTTTATTCCTGGCAGCCAGACAGGTGTCAGTGTTTGGCTTCCCCCACTTTGCCGGCATAATTTCTAGTGTCAGTTCTATCGTTGGCTGGTCTTTCCCAGATGCAGTTTCAGCATAAGGGGTGATGTAACATCCCTGTTTGATCCCTATCTTGTAGAGCAAAAGGCATGTTAGACAGCAGCTTCAAACAAACTCTTACAACATTATTTTAAATCCTTGTGAGGAGCTTTTAAGGCTTGCATAAGCACCAGAAACGTCAGGCTGAGTTAGGGGGCAACCCGCACGTTCAAAACATACACTGTAAGCATCAAATTCTGGTATAATGATTCAGCAAAAGAAATACTCAAACTGCAGCAACTAAAAAGGGTATGCTGCTTTTTGCTGCTGAGACTTTGGCTATGACACAGTGAAAAAACACCCGTTTTCATTACTCAAACCAAAAGCATGCACAAAAGGTCAAGAGCATACTTTTTTCTTTTTGTGCGTGTGTCTGGTCACCAAGTGCTGCAGTCACACTCGTTCAAAACAGTGTTTGCAATAAATGGCGACGAGACAAAGTCAGTCTGCTATCAGTTTGCAACTGAATGTGGTCGAGTTGGTAGTTACCGTCTTGCACATCTGTTGCCATCTGCATACACAGGAATTCACATTAGCAAATTTCACATTATGTCCATTCAGAGTCCAGCCAGAACTTTGTTTATGTGAGATGATATAGTTGCTTCAGGATTGAGATTCAGCTGCAAAATGACACAGGTACTTGGCAAGATTGCTTTTATTTAGAACTATAACCAAAATACATCTAGCTGACTGAGTTGTGCTCATGAGTGTAGACTGACTCAGGGTGATAACAACATCCTGGTGATCTGTCTCTGTTTCCAAATTAGATGGTAAACTTTCACCCATCTGTCTGAGAGTAACTGCAGTGAGATGGACCACGATTATTTAAGGACAGATTGCCTCCCACCAGGCGACCCTGCTGTAGTGACGGTCGCCGTTGGACTCTGGGCTCAACCGCTCATTTTTCCAAGTGCAAGGAGTTTGCCGCCCTATTTTTACGCTACTGTGACTGAGCCAAAATACAGTCTTCCCACATCAACCACTCTATTTCCAGATTTACCTTCTCTGAAATTAAATTCAAGTCAAACGTTCACCATTTTACACATTAAAAGATCCACAAGAGCAGGATCAGGAGCAACTGATCACAACAGGACTTCCGGGGAACAATCCAAACACAGCAGGAGCATTCACAGTAATACAGAAGGAGACCATCCAAACAGCTCCTGATTTTTCAAGGAAAAAGAGGGATGTTTTATAATAAACTTCAAGATAATAAACCAGAGGAGGCACAACCTCCAGGTCATTAGAAAGACTGAAAATTTAAATCCCTTTGGCATTAGTTTTCCTTTCGTACTCAGAAAATGTCTTTTTTTTAAAAACAGTCTACACATGTAACTAAAAGTACTACTGGCAGCGAGTGAAGTTTATTTTTAAATGACTATCCATTTGAAAGCGACAGAAAACAAATGTAACAGTACACTAAGAAATTTCTGTACCACTCGCTTTACATTCAATCCATAAGAAGGAGGCTGCGAGTCAGCGTCACCACTATTGTTTCCTGACAGCAGTGGAAACACAATACTCCTGCGACCCCTCAGAAATACATGTACAGCACGAAAGTGCTGGCTAAGGAGATGCAGAGCTGAGTTATTTTTACCTGAAGACAGGAACAAATTAGAGGGTATTAGAGTGGAGGAGGAAGACACCGGAGAAGAGGTGAGTGACTCAAGTGGAACAGGGCGTCCTCCAGCAGGCTTCAAGATTTGGGGTTACGAGCAGAGATGGGAAGTTGCTCTGCTGCTGCAGTTTTATAAAGCTGTCCTGCTCTTTGGTACGTGTCTTTATAATCTGCGTGGACTTGAAACTTTAAAATACAAGGCTAGTGGTTTCATTGCCATCTTTTTCACATCCATCCAGTCAGGCTGTGTCTTCCACATGCTGATTGACTTTATGTAACCTGTTCTTGTGCAGCTTTACTCTTCGTGTCTACACACTGTGCTACACAGCCGGGCCTCAGCAGGTGCTCGTGTGAATCCATGACAGCTCTGTCCATATTTAGTAAAGCTCTGTGATGACTCCACATACTGTCCCTCTGCCTCCAACCCAGATTATTTTGGTGGCAAAGACTTTCCAGGCACCAGGGAACAAACAGCTGCAGCCAGGCGCCAAGAGGAAAACACCTCGGCTATTTTGACTTTCACTTCGTAACTGAATATGAGGGTGGAACAGTTATTGGATTATTGGGGACAGAGAGACGAGTGTATGCAGAACATGCTTTGTAAGTGCTGAAACCCATATGCACACACAAAAACTGGATAATTAACCGCCATCAGCGGAGTAAAACATTCCTGACGCCGATTAGCAGACGACGGTGGCGGGCAGGCAGCCATTATAAATCAGAAGGATTACTGCTCGTGGCGTGGCCTACATTGGAGCAGCAAACATGATACTGCAAGTCAACTATTTGTGTCCTCAGAAAGGAAACCGCCAAAGTGCCGTACTGTATTTATCCATCTTGGCTCAGTGTTTTTGTGCCACAGGGAAAGACGCCATGAAGGGAGGAGAGAGGAAGATGGTTTAGGATCCGTTCTCAGACAGAATATTTTGCATAAGGAGCACTGCAGAGCTGAGGTGGAAAGGAGATAAGCAATTTGATACTACAAGCATTTCATGACATATGTTTCAAATGATCAAAAACAAGAAAAGTTGAGAAAACTTTTAAAAAAACTGTGCAGCCGTCTACACGACGTCTCCTTTTACGTTCACTTACCAAGACATAATGTGTTCTATCAAGTCATGCTAAGTTCAGTCAACGTGCATTCTAAGTTTTCTCATATTTAACATGGGTCTACATAGGTGATGCAGAGGTTTACATATATGTATCCCTGGTTTAAGATACCTGGTCGCAACCTAATGTCCTCCTACTGCTGGGAGGGTTGCCCCAGGAAAGGTGTCTAATGTAAAAATCTGTGCCAAATCAAACATGTGGATCCATCCATTGTGGCAACCCACTGGGAAATAAGGGAGCAGTTCAAAGTACCTTCTTCTCCGCTGGTGATTTTATTAAGAATACTCAAAGGGTCTTCCAGTGTTTCAGAAGCTCAGCGGTGCACCAGGTCTCAGTCGATCCCTCACTGGAGCCCAAGAACTCGGGAATCATCATAAACAAAAGCCACAACTGTTAATTTCAGCTATTAACTGCTTACCCATCAGGACTGTGGGACGCTATTCCAGCCAACAGTCTGACAGGCCGTCGCAGGGCCTGTGATGGACCGCCACGCATGTTATATTAACCAGCTAATATAACATGCGTGTCTTTGCACTGTGGGAGGAAGCCAGAGTACCTGGAGAGAACCATGCAGGCACAGGAATAATATCATGCAAACTCCACACAGCAGTGCCCCAGTTAGCCAGCGGGTTCAAACCAATAGCCTACTTGCTATGCGGTGACAGTGCTAGCCGGTGTGCTACTGTGCTACGGATACGTTTCTTAATAGCCTGCAGTTACTACTGATTAAAAACAGCTTGAAAAATGAATTTAAAAAGTTGAAAAAAAAATTAGGGAAATTACTTAAAGTGGTTTCATGTGTTCAGCCCCTTATTTCCATTAATTATTTATGATAGGTTGAGTCAACCGCTGCTGAACATGAAGAAGGTCAACAACGATTCTGGTAAAGCCTCTAAAGCGGGAAATCAACTCCCCGGCGTCGCGTTCTGTCTCACCCACGGTGCCGACAACAGCAGCTGCCAGTGCACTTACTCTGTGCCTCACAATTAGAGTTACAGTAGGTAGACAGCACTGCATTAATCAGGCTTACTTTCCCCTCATTTCTTTACTTTCTTCTTATACAGAATTAAAGAAACAAAAAAACAAAAGAAATGAGCAGACACAACAGCATCAAAGCATACATAGTGAGGAAAAAGCTTGTTAAACTGAAGCAACAGAAGCGTCTGTGGCAATCATGAATTTATAAAAACAAAGGAAGCAAAACAGATGAGGAGTAACAGATGTGGATTCGTTTTTCGCTGCAGCTGCAGAGTTTGTTTTGAACACAGTCACCTGGGGATTTAGCTCGTGCAGAGCCAAGAGACAGCTCTGCAACGCTTTCATCTTTTTTTCTATCAATTCTGGATCGTGGCTTACATCGCCATGTCGGTCAAGACTGCAGCTACAGTGGCTCTAAAAGAAAGGTCGGTAGGTATTGGAGGCATGAACGACCAGATATTGGTCTAAAACTATGAATTAGATATAGGGCAGGAGAAACAGCAATATATTGTATTCGCCTCTTATTAATACTCCGCGACTAATAGCGAAATATTTTTTATTTTTTTTAATTTTCAGGTGACCTAAACAGATGAGTCCTCATGGTGGGGTCAAATGAACAAGGGGTAAACGTGGAACGGCAGACAGCACAGACCACGCTGAAACTTCCAGGGCAGAGAAACCAAGACAAGCCGACGAAGCCAATCCCCGAAGACTCCCATATTAAAAAGCCAAAAAAAAAGGGCTTGTAAAACTGCCAAGAATTTAAATTTCATTTAATTTCTCAACATCTCCTCGAGCATTTCTGCGACGCCTCCAAACTGCAAAACTTAAGGATTCAAAGCGAGACTTCACAAACCACATCCGTCTTTTAAATCTGCATCATCGGAAATGCTGTGTTGTCATTCTTACTGTTGGTAACCTACTACAGTGGTGTGATATCCCCAGGCCTAATTAGAAATGTTCCACTTACTACTATACTGCATTTATCTGACAGTAATACTTGAATTGTACCATCACCATTCTGCATAACGATCAAAGCAAAATTACATTAAGAGGTTTTGATTACATTGCAGTTTGGTTTTCGTTAGTGTAAGCAAATGAAAATGAAAGCCTCCGTGACTGCTTTACAGTTTGTTATAAAGCTGTTCAGTCATCCGAGGTTTTTTGTTGTTGTTGTTGTTTGGTTTTTTTTACCTTTTTACTCGACGAGAGAGAATATGAGCTTTCACGCTTTCATTCAGTTTCTATCGATTCTGCACGACAGGCAGCAGCCTCGTGTCACTCTGAGGTTTTAATTTCAAAGCTGCTCTTTGAAAGCAAAGCAAAGGGATCTTTTATTTATTTTTTTGAGCTGACAAATGTTCAGATGTCTCCACAGTAAAATGTTACTGATGGAGCAACTTGAGGTCGACAACCACTAATATAAAAACTATATTAACGCAATACGAGGATCAGTTGAGCGTCACTGCTGCTGTTAATTTTGGTTGTGCTAAAAAAAAAAAAAATGTCCGTCCAACTAGATCAACAAATTTTTAAAACGTATGGATCCAATCTCTAACTGCCGGCACCTTCAACTATCTCACTACTACAGCATTCACTGTATACTTTTTACAGATAAAGAAATGGCACAATATGATCGGTCTTTGATCTCTGAATTCAGGGTGTTCAGTAGATTCTGAGGGGATTTTTGCCATCAACAAAGGCAAAGCCTGGAGAGTTCAGGCGGTCAACATCACATACCCAGCATGTCCTCCCAATTTGGCGGTCTATTTAAGCTGCTGAACTTTTTTTTCCCCTTCCCACAAATATGCCAGTGTAGCTGCATCAGATGGTGTGTTCAACAAGGGTCAAAGTTATAAAGGCGCAATGTCATAACAAAGCATGTCCCAATATTTTATTTTGAATTTAAACAATGCATATATACAAATTAATGTCAGCCGAAGTGTACCCACACCTTAAAGCATAACCAGCTTTATTACCCGTTTTATAGTGTTGTGAAAAAATATTTCCCCCCTTCCTGATGTCTTTTATTTTTTTTTGCATATTTGTCAGACTTAAACGTTTCAGGTGTGTGTCAGTACGAACGACACACATGCCCAGAGTGCCATAGTGAAGGTGGAAGGGAGAGTGCACAGTTGGAGACGTGACCATCAGTGAGGGAAAGCTCTTACAAGCTGTCTGTCTCAAGGCTGTTTTAGCAGTGACTTGATCAAAAACCACAGCCGCATCTTTAACCTGATTTTTCTATACTGTATATTATTTTATTATACACATTAGATCTGTGGTGACTCCTGGTTTATTTCTGTTTTTATAGAACCTTTCTATTTAAAGATTACAAGGTAACCTGATGGAAATAAAAACATTGTTGTGAAAATAACACTCATTTAAAGTTTACTTGAAGCTTCTGTTCTTCAGAGCTGTGGGAAGCTGTCAGCGTATTTAAAAGAATAAAAGCAGCACGAAATGGTGTTTTAACCTGGTCCAGCTGGCCTCAATAAACAGTGGAAGACGGTTTGTGTGTGCTAGAAATAGGAATTTGCTTTTAAAAAATCAAATTGCATTGCAATATATGGTAAATGGCCTGCATTTGTATAGTGCTTTACACATTCAGTCATCCACCCATTCACACACTGGTGATGGCAAGCTACATTGTAGCCACAGCCACCCTGGGGCACACTGATGGAGGCGAGGCTGCTGGACACTGGTGCCACTGGGCCCTCTGACCACCACCAGTAGGCAACGGGTGAAGTGTCTTGCCCAAGGACACAATGACTGAGGCTGTCTGAGCTGGGGCTTGAACCGGCAACCTTCTGATTACAAGATGAACTGCCAACTCTTGAGCCACGATTGCCCCGTATATACTTATATATATAGGATATAGGTAGTTCAGGAAAGTTTAATTAAATTAAGCCAAGGATTAAGAGGACAGATTTTAAAAAAAAACAAGGTGAAAAATTTGGGTCTTTAGAGTGTTTACTTGTTCAAAGCAGAGGACGTTTTATTATTATTCGAAATAGAATGCATCTCTCCTTGGAGCCTATGCTGTTCAGATGCAGCTTTAGTCCACATGTGATAGTAAATACAGGCTGACTGCATTACAACTTTACGTTCGTGTTGATCAGAGAGCCAGGTTTTTAACCCAGCGACATTCAGAAGAAATTATTACCAAGGAGCCGTTTTCATCGAAGAAAACAAGCAATGAAAGCACTGAAGCATTTTTTCCCTCCGCGGAGGCGTCACGCAGATCTTTTGATGAAGAAGAAGACTGTGAGAATGACTTGGAAGAGGAGAAATCTGCTCATCTCTTCGAATATGAAAAAGAGAAGTCAGAATCTGAAAACGAAGCAGAAAAAAGCCAAGAGTCTGAGAAATTTGATGATTTTTTTGGATGGCCATAAGAAAGAGGCCGGAGGCTCATCTGCTCGCGACCACTTCAAAGAGGAAGTCAAAGAGAAATCTGAGAGACCTGCTAGTTTTCAGGAAGACCCTGTTTTGGTGGACAAGTCTGAAATGGGACATCAATATGATTTTGAAGAGGTTTGTGCGTGTGTGTGTGTGTGTGTGTGTGAGCGTGCATTCGTATCTTGGTGGGGACCAAAAATTGGAAGTTTACTATACATGAGGGGACCAAAATCCTGGTCCCCACAAGCCTGAAGGCATTTCTGAGACTCAAAATGTGGTTTTAGTGAGAGGGTTACAATTGGGCTATGGTTAGGTTTAGGGGGAGGGTTAGGGTAAGGGAAAGCATTATGTCAATAAGATGTCCCCACAAGATATGAATACCTGACGTGTGTGTTAATTGTCTCACATACAAATTAATGACCAACTGAAGAAACGTGCTAAAGAAAATATAGTTGTTTTACTTTATATTTAAAGACAATTCTCTTGTCTTAAAAAATTATGAGAATGTTTGAATTTTTTACTCACGTCCAGCCACCGCCTGCGTTGGCAATTTTATTTTAAACTGAACAAACATGCTAGCAAAATATAATTATTTAACTAGGAACAAAACTACGTATTTCTATTCTCTACAAATTATTTAACATATGCAACAGCGCGATAATTGTTTTCACTTTCCACAGAACGGTGGTCCTGGAAAGTCTGATGCAAGCGCTGGTCTTCGCAAACAACTAGAAGAAGACAAGCTTGCTCTCCAAAAGGAGTTACAAATAGAAGACGAGGCTAAATCTCAACAGGAGGAAGCTTTTAAAAAGCTGCAAGAGGAAAACGATCGTCTTGAAAAGGCTCTGCAAAAAGAGCAGGCTGAACTGAAGCGCATGAAGACAGAAGTGGCTAATCTAAAGAAGTCAGAGAAAGAATACCGGAGCAGCACCGAGGACCTTAAAACCAGAAGTAGTGAAATGATGGCCGACACTGATGAGGACAAGAAGACGATCAAGAAACTCCACAAAGATCTGATGATGTCCTCACTTAAACGTGAAGAAGAAAATGCAGAGGCTGCTGATATTAAGGCACTAAAGGATCGTCTCACTGAGCAGCAGAAACAAAACCTGCAAAAAGACGATGAAATACAGTCGCTGCGCCTCAAAGTCCAAAGCCTTCAGGGTGATATCGAAGCCAAGGACACCATGATTTTAACACTACAGGAGAACGTTAACAAGTGGGCATCACACCTCCAGAAAGAACAAAAGAAGAACTCTGAAGTTCAGAGGAGCTACGAATCTGTTGTCTCCCAGGAGCACGGTAAAACACAAAAGCTGAATCAACTGACCTCGGAAAACCAGGACCTGTCTTTTAAAAACCAGACCCTGCGAGACGAAGTTGAGTTTCTCAAACACGAGAGGCAGCTTAAGCAAAAAGATCTCAATGAAGAGAAAGAAGCTTGCAGAGAACTTTTGGAAGCTGTTAGGAAGGAGAAATATCGGTTCTCTAGAGTATATAAAAAGTTACGGATGAAAGAGAAAGAGCTGTCAGAGAAGACTTTAGCTCCACCTGGGCAGAGAAGAACTTCTGAATCTGCAGAGCATCTTCTCTATGACAAGGAGACGCTAGAGACGGAGAACGTGAATCTCACAGCTAAATCAGAGGCTATAGGAAATCAGTATAGCGGAGCAAAGTTTAAACAAGAAGCTCTCTCTACGCAGCACCGAGACAAGCTCCTGCAGATGCTAGATGAGCTCAAAGCACGGCAGTCTGAGAGAGATGCTGTGCAGAAAGAACTTGAAATCACTCTAAAAGAAGAGAAGAAACAAACCTCCCAATTACAGCAGAGAGTTGGTGCTCTTGAAACGGAGCTCAAGATATGCGAGAAGCAGCGTTCTGAGTTGGCCAAGTACATAGAAACCCTGGAGGAAAAGCAAGAATTGTCTTTGGCCATCCAGAAAAGTCAAGACAGCTACTCCAAGGTTCAGGAACAAAAGATTAGCGGCGATGAGCACAAAATTGCTCTGGATCAGAGCACAAAGGCTCTACACAACCTACAGAAGGAATACGTCGATCTCGCCAAGAAACACAGTGGCATTAATGACGATTACAGGGAGCTGCTTAAAACCCACACTGCTCTCCAAATCAAATACGACAGGCTGACCTACACAAAATAAAACCAGAATCACCTTCAAAACACTAATAAAAAAGCAGTAAATTGGACAATTTGTATGTCTCTTCTTTGTCTGTTTTGAAAACTGATCAACAAGCAATTTGAGGTTTGAAGTTTCTCGTTTGTGAGGCTTGGCAATCAGCAGGCGGAGCCTATTCCCCACGGTAGGCCCCACTTACACAGGCCTAGAGACGTATCAGCCACCATCTGACATTCAGTGCAGCACGAGATACCTTACGAGCAATTCTGCTCTGTTTTAATAAAATACCATTCACTAGCTTGGCCCACGTCTTCATTTTAGGTTTGACAGCGTTTTTTTAGTAGATAAAGGCGAACAGCTTAAACGAGAATTGAGCTGCGTTTTGGGGAAGGCCTCGAAGGGGACCGGCGGCGGCTCCCGGGCCTGGCAGATCCCCGTGTACTGATGAGAAGTGGAGAAGGGACTTAAAAAAGGGGAGACGAGAACGAACGGCTTGCAGAACTGGGGGGGTCATACATAGATAAGAACCGGAAGGGGCGGGTTTGGAGGCGTGGTCCCGCTCCTGAAATTCGGATAATTTATCTCCAAGTATTACTGGGGAGCAGGAATCTGTGGCTCTAAACACTCAGCGTGAGGACTGAGTAAAGAGGGGGAGGACAAAGTTTTGTGTTAAATCAGAGTGGTCAGAAAAGCTACACGTTGGTATTGAACTTTAAAAATAATCAATGCGTTGACAATAATAGCACAAGTTTAAGGATTAAACATTACCATAGTTTTATCATTTTAACCTTATTTTCTATATTTTGCTGTGGTTTGTAGAATTTAACATTGAAACTGAATTTTCTCTACAGTACATTCTGCATGTATAATGGGTCGTTTTACTAATACAATACATATAAATTCATTAACTTGGTTAAAGCGTGCTATTTCAGCGATGCACGGCCTTTTCAAAACAGTAAAAGTCAGCTGCACATTTGTCAGCTCACTGACGAGCGTTCGGAGGACGTTCAGAACAAGGTGAGACAAGCTTCCTCTGCCATGAAAACACAGTAAACAGCTCTGCAGCTCTGTCCACTGCCTGTCAAAGCAGAGAAATCTCACTCAGGAAGGCAGACGGACGGAAAGCTGTAATTTCTTGTGTTATCAAGCAGACGCAGACTGACAGAGCAGCTATTGGATACGCTGCCCCCGGCGAGACATTTTGAGCTGCGCAGCAGGTGCCTGGAGGCACAACAGCACAAGTTATGTCAAATATGTAAACAATTGGCAGGCAGAGTTAGAAGAGTCAGAGTGATGCTGGTCTTTGCAGCCTGCAACCGAGGCCAAAAAAACCTGTCCTCCACACTCAGAGAAAATCAATGTGAGACGGTCATCTCCACCCCTAGCACTACATAAAAACCCTGAACTCATCTCGAACTGTTTTGTATGCAGGGAGCTTGTTTATTGCAAAATATTGGAAAACTCCCACATGGAGTTCAATAAATTAAAGAAGAAAAAAAGACCTACACAAAAACAATGGCTAATAGGGTGAAGGAGAAAAGCAACGGGATGGTCAAAACTTCAATCTTGTTACCAAAGGTAAAAGTAGCCCAAAACTTTACACACTGCTTACCCGAATAAATGTACCTAATTTCAGCGGTTCAATACTTTGAACAGCAGCTTATGTTTCTGAAGTTATTTCGTAACTGGGAAAGGTTTAAAGACCCTGCGGCCACGAGGTTGTTCTTTTTAATCTGCACGAGCAGATTTTTGAGCTTTTCGAAAAGGGTCAGCTTGCACAGCACCGACTCTTCCTGTTCCTAAGTCTACAGTAATCGTGACTTAGTGTGTGAAAGTTTGCACAAGAATACATTTCAGTAGGAGACGTGTAAGAATCCACTTTGCATGATGTGTAGAGAGTTCGGTCTTTCTCTGCTCGGGGTGCACGTTGACTAGTTTCTGTGTTTAAGAGAGAAAAAGCAAAAGCTTTCATTGATGGATCACAGGCTCATTTCACAGTCATGTGGAAATGTTTCACAGCATCATGACCATGTAGTGAGCTGTCAGTGGTTCACACTGCACCATCAGAAATGAGCAACAATGCCCAGGTTTTTTTTATGCCTTTTAATGCACCTAAACCTGAAAAAAACAACATGTTTCTTATCGATCTTTAATCGATTCATCTCCCGAGACCTGAACAGATTCTAGTCATGGCTTCTTCTGTGCCCAGTGCCTCAAAAGGAAATTTATCTTTGGATTCCAGCTCCCAAGTTTTGGATAAATCACTCACCCTCCTGCCACATGTCACCTTCTGATGACCACTCATCTTTCACGAAAACCTCCTCCTCATAAAAAAAAAAAGCATTCGCATTGGGAAAAAGAGCTCTGAGGGAGTAAAGTCTCTTTCAACTTCAGCTGAGGAATAAATTGGGCCTTTAGATGAGCAGAACAGCCTTGAATTTGAAATGATGAAAAAAAGAAAAAAAATCAAAGAGTTGAGGGGATGTGTTCTGATATGCCAGGATGTGGTGAAGTTCAGGGACGAAGGTGGATGATATCAGCTTTCTCATGTTCTTTATAGGAATTTGCTTTTCCACAACACCACCACAGTTACAGTTTTGCGAACGGGGCATTTTTAAAGTGATGAAACCGACTTTTAATTTATGCAAATATAATCACGACTAAAATATACTTATAAAAGAAGAAGCAGCTTCTTTCGACTTATTCACAAGGAGCAGCCAAGCAGGTAGCTCCACATATTTCATTTGGCAATGTTTATGCCGAACGCCCTTCCTGACTCAACTCTAAAGGGATCGAACTAGCGTGCTGTATATTTAGGGTTGATATAATGCGTAAATATCCACAGCAACTGAGGCCCCAAACAGAGCCTTTTCCAGAGTTAAAGTTTAATCCTGAGCTGTTTTCATGCTGCGAACAAGAAGTGAATTTTTAATTCTGTTTTCTTTGATCTTTGGACTGCTTTTGCAGACGCTGACAGCCAACGGGGTTTGCAGATTGACAGGAAGGCGGTTTGCTCAGACAGGAAGCACTGACAGCTGTGTGACAGCTGAGACAGACAGATCTCAAAACTGACAACCAACCACTGCTTGTGTCCTTCACACCTCCTGTTTTCTGAGTCCACAGTCCGCAAATCAGAGATGGGCAGTGACGCATTAAAAGTAATGCGCTGCTGTAATCCGATTACTTTTTCAAGTAACGAGTAAAGTAAGGGATTACTATTGCAAAAAAAGTAATCAGGTTGTTTGTGAGAGTGTCTCATTACAATGACGTATGAGCGTGCGACGTCCGTGGCGGCAACAGACGTGTGCAGATCAACGACGGATAATATGGAGCGCGGGAGAGAGTACGACCATGCAGCGTTTAAAGCTCGGAAGTAACGACATTACTTTGAGTTTGATTCTGTAAAAAGGGACAAAAACATCAATTCAATTCAATTTTATTTATATAGCGCCAAATCACAACAACAGTCGCCTCAAGGCGCTTTATAATGTACAGTAGATCGTACAATAATAGATACAGAGAAAACCCAACAATCATATGACCCCCTATGAGCAAGCACTTTGGCGATAGTGGGAAGGAAAAACTCCCTTTTAACAGGAAGAAACCTCCGGCAGAACCAGGCTCAGGGAGGGGCGGGGCCATCTGCTGCGACCGGTTGGGGTGGGTGAAGGAAAACAGGACAAAAACATCAGCGTCCGCTGTACACTCTGCGTGGGAAGAAAACTTCTTTCTACAGCGAAAAATTAAAGTTCAAATGTGAGCGAGCACCTAGCACGCCGCCACGGGAATGTGACGTTCACAGAGAAAGCCCCGGATCCCCCCGCTGACATGACCGCTGCTGCACCGGGCAAACCTCCACCGGCCCCACTCCTGCTGAACAGGTG